>JAMKCH010017197.1:0-118959 GCA_023653785.1 Ophioderma brevispina
GTGTGGACGGTGTATAAGGGAAAAGGACAATAAGGTGCCAGATGAGTGCTAAAACTCTTGTTGTCTCCCTTTTTGAACAATACTACTAAGGTAGCGTTCCTTCTATATAGCGGAGCAAAGATATGTAACCAATTAGACACTCAGTTCGGGCAAAGTATGAAGGTGTGAATTTAAACCGGTTAAAAATGCCATTCTTTAAGGTTTTTATATACTTATATAACTTCCCATTCACGCAACTTCCCTCTTAGCAAGTACATTGTAATATCCAGCGTATATGGACATTTGTGAATTACTTGTGTCTGTGTCTATGTGCAGAGGTGTGTATATCTTGTGTTGGTGTGTGTGTGTGCACATGCATATACTTATGTGTGTCATGCATGTGCTCAGGTACAAGTTAGCAATAGCATGGGTGTCAGTCTACGAGTGGGGTATTGAGAGTTTCTAATACCTTACACATCTATGATGTCTGTTATTGGTACAGTTTTATAATTTGTTTTATTTTAAATGGTGGTAAATAACTTTGTGTCAGGGGCCTCTTGGAGATCAGTACTATATAGATACTGAAGAAGTTACCCCCATGGATTAAGAATTAATAAATTAATATGATATGCAGGGTCAGAGTCACGAGCCCACCTGCTGCAAACACCCTCGTGCCTCACCGTGAACCAATAATGCATATTTAGTATTTAATCAGTGTAATTTATTCAAATACACGCAATGCATACATTGTCCTACAAATAAACTTCCAGTCAGATTTCACACTAAATGAAATCACACATCAAACTAAATTTCTCAGTTTCTGAAACATTATATTTCAACCCTTGCCAGTACAACTGCAGTTCTTTTTTTCAAAACAAAAATATTTTTTTCTTTTATGTCAAAGCTTTACAAACTGTACATAATTAAGATCATATTTTTCTTATGTAACTGTTATAATAAAATTTACAACGACCTTTATTCACTTAATTTGTGCATATTTGTTAATAATCACTGTCTTATCCTTTCCTCTTAAAAGTAAATTAGTATTATAAGGATTATGCCAACATTTCATTTGTTCTAATCACTTATAATGCCCCTTCTTTTCCGTCTTTTCCCAAATGGCAAGCATACACTCGACAGAACAATCCTAAAATTCTTTAATTGTTGGGGAAAACCATATCAGTTCTATTTCTATAATTGGGAATTGGGGAAAGCCAGATTTTGATATTCTCAGCTCAAATTGAGTCAAATACCATAAACTGCATTAATTATAAATCAGCTTCTGAGTGGTACAAACAAACTTTGTATTGTTCATTTGTTGGTAGATTCCTGGACATAATACATATTTTTTATATGTAATTGCATCCCGGCGTTTCTCATTTATCTATTCAATGATTCCCTTTTGATTTCGAAAATTTTTGGTGATGCGAGTGTTCATCTCGACTACAACACAACACTGCCTTGGCCACTGAATAGCAGACAACCACACACCACTAAAAAATGGCTTCAATCCAGCCGTGAGATTCGCAAGTCTTGGCTATGAGGCACTTAACGAGCTTTGCTTGAATGAGTGGCAATTGAACATCACCAAAAACGATACAGACTTCACACATCCAAATGTTTGCTTCAAATGAACCTGGTAACGCGAGAAAATGAGAAAAGTGATGTAATCACAGCCTTAGAATAACTTGAAACAACTCATTCTGATGTTTTGATCAAGACTCGCCAGTTGGGACTACAACACAATTTTGGTTTGAATCGGCCTTGACTTGTACTCGGCTTTGACTTGCACAATATTCTTCTGCTCATGCAAAATAATCTTGAATCCACGCAGAGCCATTCATATTATATAATTTTTGTAGTACTCATCATTGAGTACTTATATAACTGGATAGTCCTCCTATTGAATTCACTGTACTCAACACAGTGATGAACTTCCTGCCTTGTACTCGAGTACACTTTGGTATCTACTCTGTTAACTGGCCAAAATCTAGGAGTGGTTTGAATTGTTCATGTATGTTACCATGCCATTGTATTAAGTCCCCTGCCAATCTGATCATAAAAAATCAATGTCTGTGATGCGCATGCAAGCAATACCGGCCTAATTAATGACAATTAACTGGATTCAACCCCATTACGTTTGGCTAAAAAGTATAGTTTAGAAATGCCAATTTTATTAAATATCTCTGTTCTTGTCAACCTAGCCCAGTGGGTCATCATACCGGTTGGGCCTTTTGGGACGACGACCATGATGAATTCAGCATATAAGGACTAAGTGCAGCCTCACCTGCACGATTCTGTAAAGGCTGCTAATTTAATCAGGGTCACCATGGTCACCAAACTGAATCATAACCATGATGGGCAATTTAATGCATTAAAAAAGAACACACATTGTTGTATACTTATTACACATTACGGTGGCCTAGCAAACCTCCACTGATCGTTCTGAAGCCTTGGTCTCCCTGGCTCAGCCTCAAAGATATTGTGAAAGCATAAGGGAGGAAGCCTGTCCAAAGTTCACCACTACCGCCTCCCCTTCAAGAACTGTCAAGTAGCACTGTAATGCCATCCAATTCCCACATACATATTCTGCAGTCCAGTTGTGATTAACATAGAAACATTTTTTTGTGGTTTTTTATTTTTTTTTTTACATTTTTCCGGATGAATGGATGCTGTCAGCAGGCACGGGAAAATTTGACTTCCTAGGAAAGAGAGTTAACATCTTTTGGTCATTTTGAATTACTGAACAATACAATTGTCATTATGGTTGGAAGTTGACACCTCTGTTTTTATATGTCACAATGTTTTTGGCATATACCACTGATTACAAGAAAGTTCCTCTGGCAAGCAGCTTCTTTTCCAACAACCAAAGTGAACACACCTTTATCATTAATGTAGGAACATCCTGACATATAATGTTTTCTTGTTTTGCCCAGATTGGGGTGTTGGTATTAAATTTGTGGGAGTGCCCATTTACAGGTTGCACAAAACTTAATCTTCTTTCACAATTACACCATATGGCTGGTATTCTTAAACGGAGACTAACTTTAGACCTGGCTTTAAACCATTGTTAGTCCTACACTAGTGGACCTTTTTTCCCTCCAAAATTTCTCTAAAAATTGCTGTAACGGGTTGAGAAAATTCCTCATGGATGGGCCAGAACCACCCAGCCTGCTGAATTTCTCACCTGTTACATTACTTCACAGTATTTTGAAAGGGAAAAGGTCCACTTATGTAGGACTAACACTGGTTTAAACCCAGGTCTAAAGTTAGACTCTCTTTCAGAATACCATCCAATAAAATATTACAACCAAGCCTGCCCTATTTTTCTTTCTGAATCTTGACAGCAGCAAACAATATTGACACCTAGCATATTTTCATATTTCAATATTGCATCTTAGTTTTTTCATTTTAACCAAATCTTGAAAATCACTACAGCTTTTCGTTCGTTTATCGTTCGTTCGTGTCCACAATTCATTCTAATGGCTTGTGGTGGTGTCAGGATTTGTTCAACTGTGTAAGCTGGCCCTGGGCCGCGTGTATCTATAATACGGATGCTCCTACCATGGCCCGCGTTTTTGAAACTGGGGGCGGATTGGGACAGCCATGGGTTTTCACCCTACTCTATTCGACACTGACTGCGATTACATGTTACAGTTTGTGACTCTCTGACAAAGGGCCGACGGCTTAACGTCCCCTCCCGAAGGACGGGATGCTGTCATGGTTCATTTGCCAATTCCAAGGAACCATGGAGGAGAGCGTAATTCGGTATTTAATCAATAGCTCGGATACAGATTAAATCCCGAATTGAGCACACAGTGAATCCCAGCAATGACCCCACGGGATTCAACCCGGGAGGTTTTTGGTTGTTTTGGTATATTGCGCCATAGGCAAGCACCCTAACCCTAGACCACCACGCTCTCCCACTACACTGATTCCATTGTTATATTTCCTCACCTCAATGAACATCACATAATATTGACAAAAAAAAACACCACAAAAACCAGTACCCTTGCATAGCACTCAACGGCACAAGGTTGCGGGTTCGAATCCAGACAGATCATGTAAGACTTCTACAATGTTTAAATGTGTTTATCCTCTTTGGAGAAAGGAAAAGGCTATTTGAAATATAACATTTTTGCATAAATAATGTCTTCCCATAATTACCTTAGCACCAATGTTCTTCACTCCATAAACACAACAATCCCAATAACAATAATATAATTACCCTGACATTTACCATATTAACTAAATGATTTCTAATTCAAACCAGAAATCTGGTTCAACAATTCACCAACCTGCATGTATCATGGCTATAAACTGTGTTAAACTGTGCAGTTAGAATACGGGTTGGGTTTTTAATGATGAATTCGGTTTGAAATATAAATTTAAGGGTATGTAAGTGGAGAATGAAACATCTTTAAGAAACAAGCTTGCATCCCAAGTTTGGTTGATTAACATGATTAACCAAAGATATGCCTCATTTGCAAAAAAAAGGAAATTGTAGAATCATATGCGTAGTTCAATGTGAATTTATTGTTCAATGCAACCACACACAAACTAATACCGCACATCCAATTGAATTCCCCTCTTCCTTTTGGTTTTCAGCATTTGTTCTACTGTCAAGTAAGCACCTACATTATCTATTCCTGAAATAATCTCAACAACACAACAATACATATGACTGTAGGATATTGAAAAAAAAATGTTACTAAAACAGAGCATCTTGATCATCAGATGAAAATACACGTCGGTTCTCGAACCGCTAAATCCCCCTGGCGGGAAGCGGTTTAACAATTTAATGTTTTAAAAAAAAAAAAACCCCCTTAAACCCAAAATCCCCTTAAAAACCACAACAAGCCCCCTTAAGCTCAGACAACCCCCCTTAAGCCCAGACACCCCCTTGAAACCCGGACAACCCACCTGAAACCCAAAACAAATACCCCTTCAGTCAGACAACCCCCCTTAAAACCGGAGAACCCCCTTAAAACCCAGGCAACCCACCTTAAACCCAACAATCCCCCTTAACCCAACAATCCCCCTTAAAGCTGGAAAACTCCCTTAAACCCGGACAACCCCCCGTAAACATGACAAACCCCCTTAAACTCGTGCACCCACCTTAAACCAAAACAAGCCACTTAAGCCAGACAAACCCCCCTTAAAAACCCAGACAAACCCTTTCAACCCGGGAACACCCACTTCAAACCCCAACAATCACTAAAGTCCAGGACAACCCCCCTTAAACCCGGACCCGCCCCCTTAAACCCAGAACACCCAACCTTAAACCCCAACATCCCCCTTAAACCCAACAAACCCTAAACCCGGACACCCCCCTTAAACCCGGACAAACCCCCTTAACCGGACCAACCCACCTTACACCAATCAGCGCGGAGGACATGATTCCCCCACCCCTCCATCAGTTATCAAAATCGGACTTATGGATCTTCAGATAGTTTGTTCACCAGTTTTTGGGTGAAAATACCCAAATTTAGCCCATAAAAGAGGCAAATTAGCTATTGAATTAGATATCTGCACCACAAACCTAATCATCGCGAGAGTACATGATTCCCCACCCTACCACCAAGTGTCATCAAAATTGGATTATGGATCTTCAGATCGTTTGTTCACAAGCTTTTTGGGTAAAAATACCCCGACGAACTCATAATTATGCAAATTAGGTCCCTAATTAGCATATGCCACGCCCCATAATCTAATCAGTTTAAGGGCATGGGCAGTCGATCCCACTCCACCACAGTCTACATCACCATAACCCTTATGGGTCTCATGTTATCGCGGTCACAAGATTGTGTTGGACGCCGCCGCCGACGCCTGACTGATTAGCATCAACTCCCCCTTCTGCTTTTCACAGCCAGGGGGGATTAAAAAGCAGTAATTGAAGCATATTCAAGAAACCTCTTATGAATGCTATCGCGTTGAGCTCCCGTATGAATAAAATTACATGAATGAAAATTCTGGATTTGAATTGATCTGCATGGGGATCAACTTGATCTTTTTCACCTATTTGAATTAACATTATGAGTCATATTAGAGGTTGTGTGACCTATTTTTGCCTAGGCAATTGCCCTAGTTCTGGACAGAGCTCCAGGCCTGTATAATCTCTAGCTCAAAAGTATCACATCATATACATTTGTTAGATTAATGCACGTTGTACACATCCCCTTCAGTCGGCCAAACGGAGTATAACACTGTTAATTAGAGTAGATAAAGAAAATCAGAACTATACATGCACCAGCGTTCTGGCTGATGGTTAAGTTTTCTTTACAAGTTTCAAGGGACTATAAGTTACAGTTTTTAAGTGGTCAAATTGCACCAGAAACTGCTAGCTATGCTACAGAGTACAATGTATACCAAGGAATGTTGGAACGAGGTACTTATACAAAGCCAATCAAATGGTTGGACATTATTCAATTCTATCACTCAAGCATACTAATAAATGCAATAAACTAGTAAAGGGATGAAAATGGGTGCTGAACAAAAAATATTTGGCATCCTGGAAAGAAGATTTAGAGAAGGTAACGCTGAAAGGTAGACGTGATAATCTCATGAATACAGATTGTAGTGATCTGTGCCAAATAAGGTAAAGAAAAGTTTAACTAACCAAGGGTGTGACTTATTTTACTAACCAGGAACATGTTTCATGGTAAGACGTCAAGGGCTATGAGGGTTAAAAGAGTAAATTTACTTTTGAAAAAACCATAACATGGTAGCAAAAGGCAGTGCTACAAAAATGCGAGTTACACCCAACATTTCCTTAATATGTTTTTGCAATAGAGCATACAATGTGTGGAGATGCTGATTTGGAAGGGCCCTGGCCTGAATAATGAAACATGTTCATGGACAACAAGTTTGATGCACCAAAACATACCCCAATTCCAAAGTCATAAGTCCAATTCACAAGGTTGCCGTCCAAGTCCTGAACAATAATTAGGCTAAATGTGAAAAATATTTTATAACACCTTAAGGTTCAAACTGAGGTCTACAATGACGTCACCCACCACTCTTCCTGATCGATAATACATTGTCAAGAAATTAGAATGTGACTTGGACAATAAAATGTAAAAGAAAAAAAACCTACAACTGTCCGACATAATCTGTAACCCTCAAACGGTACTTAAGATTTAAGAGCGACTACTTCAGATTAAAGCATATGGCTACGTGAGATTAAAGTAAAGACATAAAAATATTACAATTTTGGGCAACCTACATTCAAGCTTTTAAAATTAAAAACAGTAATGATACAAGCTAAATGAATCAACGCAAACTATACTGTATCATGCATCATGCGCTATGCCTACCATAACTACACTGAAATTTCCAAATAATCTAAAAAACAAACAATAGTGCAATATTAGTAAGCAAATATCAGATTAAAATCCGGATGCAGAAAGTAAAAACACTTCCCCAGTGGTGGGGATATGCAACGTCCACATATTGCTTCATTATAAATCATACAAAATAACTTAATAATTACATGTGAGGATTTCCAATAATCATTTTTCCTTATGGCATCTTGAAAAATATGTACCGCCTTGTACCTATTTATCAAATGAGGAATTTTTTGTTCACAGATTGATTTAGACAAAAGAATTCTAGGTACTTGTCTCTCAAAAGCTTTCTAAAGTGACAAAACAAAATAGGGAACCTCTGTTACAAATTTTAATACTCATCATATAGGCCTTGCAGTCTACAACCATAATGGCAAACTAGCACTCCCTCTCTACGGTTTTCAGAGCAAGTTACGCCTAATCATTTCCCTGCACAGAGGACTACTTCCGTCCAGATCTCATGTTCCAGGACCACAGTGTTTTACGACTCGTTTAATAGCCGGCGCTATTCATGAGTATGCTGTCTTTATTCTGTTAATGTATTTTTTTAAGTATATACAGAAAAGAACAACCATGCTGTCTGCTCAGATGCGTGAGTCCTCTAGAGTCAAATAGGCGTAGTATCTTGTAATCAAAAGGTCAGGGTTGATTTCTCTCAATGCACAAATATTAATTTTATGTTATATTTTAGAGTGAGAGCTAAGGTGGCAATGCAACATAAAAGCAGTAGTCCGGATTGGAATAGAAAATAGTGAATAGTGCCCTATGAGATAATTCCACTGATGTGGTCATGAATGATCCTAGAACCCAAGTTGCAGCTGGAATAAGTTCTGTGCCTCATAATGTTCTTCTGAGATGGGACATGCAATGGGGAAGGAAAGCATTGTAACCTATCATAACTACCAGGCCTGTCTGCATAGAGTATTTCTAGGTTTGGAATAGTGATATAGCTTTCATTTCCAACAATCAACCTGATTTACTTGTTTAAAGCTCTTCAGTCTTATCTTAACCTTGGCATCTTAAATGTTAAATAATTGCGACAGTAAGTCTGTGCTTTCAAGGCTAAACAAACCCATGATAATGCCAAGTAATTTAAATCAAATTTAGTTTAGTTTTGGAAAGCCGCCCCCCCCCCCAAAAAAAATCCTGAATAATTGTTTCCCTTTCGGTATTTGTTAACTTATCAGGTTTTTTCTTCTAATCACGTTAGGATCTGGCAATAATAGTCAGCTTCCACATTGAGTTTTGAATGAATATTTTGCTCATTGAACCGATCACCTATTAATTCCAACTGATTTAATTACATCTGATCTATGGTTATGCTATAGGGACCCCATCATGCAACTATATCAAATGATTGGACCAACATATGTCATTTTGGCAGAGTTTTTGCACGTGGTAAGCACCAGTATTAGGCTTACTTATACAAGTAGTTTTAATCTTCTCTTAATGGACTATCTCACATCCACTCAGAAGTCCAACATCTATTAAAGGCTATATATTGAGAACACCTATACTTTGTTCGGTGGCCGTTGAGTTGGCAGTGATGTCACTGGGGTTTCAGGTGACATCCATGAAACGCTTGTACTCTCCTCAATCATCATTATACATTGCGAAAAAAGGTTGGTACTTCAAAATGCTAAACGACTACAAAGAATGTCGTTAATATCACTGGCAACATCAGACGAACAATTATACCTCAATACTATTTTGAGAAGTGAACCTATCCCTTGCATTGTTAAATGATTACATTGATCTATTGTAATGACGATAGCATCCCAGATTACTCCTATTGGCTTCAGATTAACAGATATTTCACATATACCTTAATTCGTATCTCACGATTTCTATTGAAACAGTTTTTTAATTTTGTTTTCATAATGTTTCAGATTTGGTTTCAATCATTTTGATACAGTTTCTATTTTAAGGGACTATACTTGTACAAGCAACCCTTTCACCTGTATGAATTTGTAGCGGATTTTCCCCTAGTGGTTTTAAACTGTAATAAATTAATTTTTAATACCTTTATAGCAAAAATAACAATCTTGGAATATTTTACAGATATAATATTTAAAACATAGGAAAATATGTGGTGCCCACAGATTTAACTGGTAGCAAAATGCGGACATAAGTTAGCACAGAAACTTTGGTACATGTCCTTAAGTTATTATTTGTTGTCTCCATATTGTTGCAGGCATTATTTGCTTGAATTACATTACTGGAAGATGGAAACTGATACTTTGTAAAAGTTGATCAATTTACCCCCGACCAAACTAAACTACTGTAACAGAGTAAAATGGGGTCAGTTAATTAGCATTCAACCATTACCTTACCCTGGTTGAGAAAGTTCCACCACACCTATTTCCCCATAATGGGTACAACATGATAGAATAACTCTCACGGTTTAAAAGTGCAGATTCTAAAAAAATGACAATCTGTTTTTGTTGATATCCAAATTTTTATATAATTCAAATCTTGTAACATGCCGTAGATGATTAACACAGAGTCTGTCAATTACCACTAGTAAATTGCCCATATAATCAAAATACATACTTCCAATGCAACATGCCTTATTTTTGGTCCTCATAAAGATTCAATTGGTAAATACTAATCTTAGAAAATATATCAGTTTTTAGATGTTCAAATTTAATGTATATAACTACAATATCACTTTTTTTGTCTACGCAAATGGATTTACAGAGATGCCTAAACCACAAATGTGCAATTCTCACCAAATGGCCATAAATATTCAGAATACTGTCATTTTCAAATAAAATTCAATTGTTATATGGCGTGTCCCTTAAGTCTATTGGTCCACATCAAGTTGGCCAACCAATCAACAGACTTATTTAAACACTGGAGTTTTCCCATTTTCCTAAATTACTGATACTGCGTTTTTCCATTTTCTAATCAAAACCGTAATTTTATGTCTTTCATGAAACATTTCATTTTCTCAACTAAAAACAATGAAATTTTTTATTTTATTGAACATTTTGTTTAATTGTCAAAATAAGCATTAATAAATATGCCAAATTTTGGCATTCATTCAGGGTTTCTCCCAATCTGTATTCTAAACACACAATTCCATGAAATTTCTGTTATCTGCAAAATGGAAAACTTTGGTCTTTACTTAATCCACGCACTGACATTATGATGCATCAACATGTACTCCGAATGGGGGGAGCTTTTGGTATTGTTAGTTACAGTACAATGCAATGTTGTGTCCTGGTACACCATTACAGCTATGATCACAGCATGATCTATCCACTCCCCTCATCAAATACTGCCCCTTCTACAGGTTCCACTGACAAGTTGGATGTCTTGTGACCAATCACAGAAGAGGGGGAATCCTCTCTGATCAATCAAAATGGAGAATTGCTACACACTTGCGCAGGACCATTTTTCCTGGGGTGTGCCGTATTTCAAGACTGATGAAAGTGTAACTTAACTGTTGATTCATCATTAGTCTAACGCAACTCGACTACAGGCTGATCTTGCACGATTTTTACAGGTCTGTTTTTTACTCTGTGTGTCTATGGCATTGAGTCAAAAGGTAGTTGGCCAATTCCTGAAGAAAAGTCAGGGAAGCGGGATTCCTGAGTGTATGTTTGCTTTTATCTTGAATCTTTTTTTTTTTATTGTCATCACTATCAGATCACAGCTGTAATGGCTACATCAGACACCAATTTCGCTCATTCTTTCCAATTTAATATTTAAGGTATGCCTACTGGTCTTATAAGAAAACATCTATTTCCCCATCAAAATGTAGTGCTGGTTTGGTTTTCCTGATGTCTTCTAACATAAATTACAATACTGTATGGATTAATTCTGTTTGTTTATCATAAATGATGCACATGATTATAAAACATATCTTTTACATATGAGTAATTACAAAAATTTTACCTTTTGTTATTAATTGTATATATAATTACAGCTTCAGAGGTTAGACTCAAGCACTGCACACCAAGGATGCCTTCAACCTGCCCCTAATGCCAATTAACATGTACAGCGAGAGCCGCTCAGAACACTTAACTAGCCACATAATTTTTTGAACAATTAAAACCAGATAGCAAGATTTTACAGCAAATTAAGGGTTATGTTACGTTGGCCTAAGTTTTATGAAAATGTCCATAAAATTAACAAAGTAGGTTCTTGAGATGTGACCCCAGCAAACACTCAGCGACGGAGGTAGCCGGGAATACACGTACCCGGCATGACCCATGTTACCACAGGCAGACAATAAATAATGGGGTTGAGTACACATTTCTGTCAAAATGACTTGTGCTAGATCTCGTAATTACGTTGGATATTCTCTTGAAGAGATTAATAAGCAATCATTTATTTTGTAGTTATAGGGTATTTGAAGATGATTTTTATGAAATATCCCATAAAAAATGTAACTTCCTGTACTATCCAAATTGAAATGCATTGGTAAAGAACTTGTTATTTTCACTGTAAGTTGGGAAGCCTACAGTTTGCTTCTGAAAAGCTTGGGAAACCAAGATTTCAACCCCCAATCATCCAAGTACAGTATCTTAATCTCCTCCAATCATTTCAGTTTGGGTTGAAGAACTGTATTTACTGCAAGAATGATGAAATCCTAGAGAGCTATGACAATCCCATTTGGAGTTTTCCCTTTTGGGAGCTTAGTAATAATGTATCGTTGCTTACTTATGATGTCTTCTTAAAATACACTTTACTGCCTAATAACTGATTGGGGTTAATGAAATATTTATACAATTAACTGTTTCAGCATACCTGGGTTTGTTTTGCAAGAAATTTTTGACAATTAAATCTGGTTGTACTCAAAATCCTATTTGTCATCCTGTGTGCACAATAGCAGGTCTCTTTTGTTCATTCGGATCTAAATGTGGTAATATAAGCCCTGCATGTTACTCAATTGCCAGGGTGATACTCTCAAACCTACTGGGGTAGAGTTTCATTAAAATTTCAGCAAGTTAGCCAATATTAATGCTCAAATAACAGTTACATGCTCAAACTAGAATTTTTTCGCGGTTCTCGGCTTTTCCTCGCTATATTCAAAGAATTAAGCTGTGGGCCGCCCCATGACCTTTGACCCCTGGCCACGTGACCTTTGATCTCATCAACATATCAGGGATCGCATGGTGCACCATGACAAAAGTTTGGTTTCCATTGACTTCAAGTTTTCAATTTAGATGAATTTACATTTTTAGCCCATTTTTCAACTGACCTCACATGACCCTTTGACCTTTCCCATGACCTTTGATCTCATCACCATATGAAACGGATCCCATTGGCACCGATGACAGAAGTGGGTTCCAATAGAAGTTAACCTTTTCAATTGAGGTCAATTTTAAAAAAAACTCAACAATTTTTGACACACACCTCCACACGAACAACGGATTGCTAAGTGGTCCTGCCCAGCTATGCTGTCGGCCCACAATAGACCTGTCATTACCCATTTGATAGATGGTTATGTAACTAAGTATAAGTGTTGCTTTTTTTTGACACATGTATAACTAGTAAGGCTTGATTCAGCAAATCCAATGGACTAGATTCCAGATGTTGATTCGTCCATACTGCCAAGCAAAATTTCAGCATATTTTTGTTAAGCAACTCAAAACCAGCAAAACCAAGGAAAGACAATTTCTTCAATGACCAAATTTCCACTCGTGAAAACTGTGTCAATGTTTAAAGAGCAGCTTCTTGTACTGGCAACCCGAGCATGTTTTTGGTGACAATACCAAACTCATTCATCAGTCATCCTTTCATTCATGTTTCTCGATATTCAAAATAATAGAATCTCACAATCTGCCCAAACTACATACAAGTGCACCACTGGTCTTGTATGTACAAAAATGAATGTCCAAGGAAAGTGAACTTCCATTGCCAGTGTCTTAGAAGATTGAATGGGGTTTGGCAGAGACATGGTCACCTTTGACCAATTTGTACAGGCAAGCCAGCATCAAAGCATTCACAGGCAAACATGTAACCATGGGTTATTCCAATGTAAAACAGCTGATATCTATGCTACCAGAATGCTTTCCTTTTGAGTTTACCTGTGCATTTTCTAAGCTATCTAAATAGTTCACACTGTGCTTCTATTTATATTAGAAAATGATGTGACTTGTCACCAACCTGTATTTAACTTCCAAATGGAATACTTGGCTTTAGAACAGGCAAAAAATAAAAGGAAAAAACTGCAATGGACTTTTATAAAAATAGTAGTAAAAGTTTTTACAATTCAGTATGATACTTTTGCACCACTCACACACTAAGAGGAAATAAGAACCAGTTTCATCATTCACAGCATTACAATTGGTCCCACTAAAAAAAGTTTCAGTTTCATTCCCTAAAAGAGTGAAACCTTTTTAATTTTTCTTTTTTTAACCTTAAATTTGTATTTTCTTATTGTAATTACATAAATCCCCAATGAATGAAATGAGGACATGCATAATAGGAGTTAATTCCCTTGTAATTTGTTCGCAATTTGACAATTTTTTTGGACAACACTATCTTCATTATACTGTTATAGCCTCCGTCCAGATGGAAGTCTATTTTTAAGCCCATTTAGATTGCACACTCAGCACTGACATTGGGCTTGATCACTCGGGGGCTAATGCCACACTGCTTGCAAGTCTCACATTCCCCGCTGTGCCCTGTGGGCTCAAAGACCCAGCAGCTGCACGGCTTATCCCAGACAGGCCCTCAGTGCACCTTGGTGACTTAAGTCCCCCACTCGCAAGGGTCCAACTCCTTGTGCCAGCAGTGTCCAGTCTGGCGTCTAAAGACCTCACTTATTCCAGTCCAACCCCGGCGCCACCAGTGACATCTTGAGGACCTAAGGATTCTACTGCTTCCAGCCCTACCCACTCGGTTGTAGTGGAAGAACCTTAGGTTGGTGTCGGGGTGCACCTGGTGGGAGGACACTAGTACGTGTCGATGGCGAGCTGATGAGAGAGTACGAACTTGACATTACCCTCATTGCACTGTTGGACTGGGGTTTGCCCCTGTTTGACGATGACTGTAGCCTGTTGATGTGACATGTAACCCGTGGGACGATGACATGTACCTGTTGACAGTTACGAGTAACCTTTGACGATGACGTTGAACCCGATGACGACTACATGTAAACTGACCTTGCTTTGGGTATGGCACCTGTGGAGGGTTTAACACCAATGGACGGCTGGATTGCGCTGGAGGATAAAGTTGAAGTGCTCATTGTCATTCCTGACCTGTTAAGAAGGACCATGGGCACGCTAATCCCGTGACCGGCCAGTTTTAAATGCTGGTAGAGTTGTTGGTGGGCTGACGGGGAGCCCTTGATCTGTTACTATACCATAGTTCAAACTTTAAGTCCGTGTAGTATGTATAGCCCGTGGATTCATCTCATGGATAATCTGCGAATCGTCTCTTGTTCTTCTATGCTCGTATCGCCTTCACTTTCACATCAAACCTGCTCCTTGGTTTCTGGATCTAAACACTCCTGGCAGGCCGTTTTGGACCGCACTGGTGTTGCCTTTCTGGAGATATTTCCGTCGTCTACCTGGTGAACTCCCCCTGGCATGGTACTCATCTCGGCCTTCTTCTCTGCTGCTCTGCCAGCCGAGAAAAAAGTTAGGCCCGACCGTTGGCCTTGCGTGGAGAGGGTGCGCAAGATGCCTCGGCTTTGGTGCGGACAGACGGTGACTTAGGAGTGGCACGCTCATGCAGTACCTGAGCTAGCCCAATTGATGTACTGAAGGTACTTGTAGCTCTGGCTCTTGTGTTGACTCCAGTTGATACTTGGGGTAATGATGTCATTTTTGGACCCGATGCACTGAAACGTAAAAAACAAGTAGTGCTTTGTTAAAAAAAGTGCAACTATTTTGGCTCTCTACATGGACCAACTATAAAAATGTACTGTCTATGAGATTGGTGTAAAGGCCATGGATCTGCTCTATGTGCCATTTTATGATTTGATTTTTACTGTTAAGATCATTTAAAATGTCAATTTCGCAAGTTTCTTGAACTAGATTGTCATTTTTCCTTTGACTAACCTTATAGTAGGTACTAAATATTGTATTGTAAAAATTTTTTTTTTGTTTCACTTATTCTTCAATGAAAATAGTTCGCCAAAACATATTGTGGGTTTAAGCTATTACATGAGAGCTTTTTGAAATACTATCTCAGGTGTGATGGTTTGAGTTGCGGAAGAGGGCTGACGATGTCACCATGCCCCCTTTACGGTTAGTAGTGTACCTTTGAGGCTGTGGGGTGAGTCTCATAACAGGCATGGACTCCACAGGTTTTTCTTTTTCTCCATTTAATAGGCTCTTTACTAACACCATGAGGGTGTCTCTCTGACAATGCAACAGTTGGGGAAATTTCACCTCAATAAGAGTTTTTGTTTGTGATCCGCACAAAAATCCAGCGCAGCATCCCATGTATTATACTCACTTGAATCCATAGAACATAAAGGCTGTAGCAGCATAGCATTGGTACGCGGCACACAACACACATACGAGTTATTTGTTAGGTCCAGTGGAAACATTGACCATCAAGACATGTTTATGATAACTCACCTGATTGTTAAATTAGTGTGGCCAGCAGACCAATGTTACTAGTTGTGTAGGTATAAGTCTGCTGGGTATTCACAAAACACTTACTGGGGATGGTTGTCCCTGCAAGACAAAAAGATAAAAATGTATCAAGAGTATTACAAACAAGTTGGCCCATGATGAACTTGTTTTTGTTTTAGTTCTCTGCATCAAATGGCGCAAGCACAGGTTAGAGCATTTCTGTACCCAATGGCCACAGTCTGTTGAATGCCGTGAAAGCTGCAGTAGGGGGGTTGTCTTCTGGTAGCTCCATATGTTCAACTTCCCTCTCCATTCTTTAAATTTGCCTGAGCGTATAATAAAAAGACTGTAGGTGCCATTTGTTTCGGTATTTTGGTACAACTTTGCCAAACTTGAACCTGTGGTATGTCCCGAATGTGAGGCCGACATTATGCCAACAGGTCGGTTTATTGTTGTTTAATAACCGTAGTAGAAGCATGGACACAGTTTCAGGCAAAAGCGCACTAGGTGTGTTATCAGTCCTTATGGTTGTTGCATGCTTTGCTTTTTTATGACTACTTACAATTATTAAAACATAGAAACATTTATTACTGTATTGGTGTAAGTAAGGGAAACTCAAATTTAAGAAATTTGAAACTTGCAAAAAGCTTACAATTTACAAATTACATGAATTTCAATGAAACTTGCCATGTGTTACAGACGTTCCTTTTTTAAAGGACCTTTTACACTCAAAAGTGTTTTAAAAATTGTATGGCCAGTCAACCCTACTCTCATGTTACATCTAACTGTGTGTGGCGGAGAACATTTCTTAGACATTTTTTTTAATGTTTAAGTGATTGAAAACAGTCTCTGAAGTTTTGCAAAATAAATACAATACTTATATACCTTCCGTTATCACTCCAAATTCCAAAGCAAACACATCATCTTCTTGTCTATTTCCCGGAAGCCCTTTACTACTACACACGGTCTGGAATCTAGCATGCTTGCCATGTGTGGAGTAGCTAGTCTCTGCCAATGGTAGCGTGTCATTGAACCTGTGTAACAATCATTAAGAAAGTATATTGTGAGTTATGTGTAAGATTCTATTTTCTAGACAATCACTACAGTCACTTAAAGGGACATAATGGCATGAAAAAATATTCAGACATAATGAAATGGACCCTTATTGAAATCACTTCCACAAATTAGAAAACAATTTTTGCTTTCGTTTAAAAACCAGAAGAGGTGCCCAATTTTTTTAAAATCACATTCCCAGTTAGATCCCATTAGGACTAATATTAAGCAGTATACAGTATAATAAATTTGTTAGCGTATCTATAAAAGTTATTGGAAAATTAGTTTTGCAATTTCCTGGGATTGGTAGTGATGCAGTTTAACCCTTTCGACACGGGCCAATTCTGTATACGTAATATAGCACATATGTCAGTGGCTTTAGAGATGGCGTCACAAATGCTTGCAGGTCATTTAAAGCCATCTAAAAAGAATATCAGCAAAGACTAGGCTTGTTTGGACTAATTTAGATGCATTGTTCATGCTGATTCTGAATATGCACTGGAAAATTAATAATTTTGACCTTTTTAAAACAAACTTTGACAAATTTTGACCGTTGAGCGACTGGAGTCGCTTGCCGTGTTCAAAGGATTAAGGTAGTAATGACACTGGTCACATCAAAACAAGATTGGCATTTGCATCTTTCCCAGAGGGTGTATTGAGTCAATCCCACAATGCACCAGTATTGGGAAATTTCAACTCAATAGGGTCATGTGATCCCACCAAAATCCTATTCTTAACACATAAAAACCCTCACTTTTACACTCATTTTTGCCCCCAAAGTGTTAGTACTTAGGGAATTTTCAGCATGATCATGAAACGTTTTGTGGTCCTCTAGCTTCTTGTGCATTTTTTTTTGTACACTTTTTATCCCTAAGTACTGACATGAGTATTGTACAGTACAGTATAGGCAAATTGCAATGCATTATGGGATTGGTTCAAAACACCCTCTGCATCTTTCTTAAGTAGCTATCCACAAATACTAGACAGTCAGAATAGGTGGTGGTCAGTACAAATGAGGCGTATGTTGACGATATTATAATTGTTAGTACGATGTGTAAGAGTAACCACTAGTAGGTACTTGGAAGAAATATTGTACTCTTCAAATTGACAATCCAACAGTTACAGGCAAGGCAAACATAGGTTTAGGGCTGACATTTCCATTGAATAACAACTAGGCTAGCAATCCACCCACTGTTAAATGGTTTACAGTGGAATACATTTATGATGAAGATATATTTGGCCGGCTCTAATGAAAGGCTGTCATGTCGCAGCTGACACCTATTTGTATGGCAGGCATCAAATGCAAAACTCTTCATGACTGCATCATAAAATATAGCCCATATGCAATTACATCTGTATTATATAAGTAATGTACCACTTTGTTAATTAATTTCTCTAATTGGGTATTGTATTTTATAGTTCTTTATAGGGTATAGCTTAATTTTATGTCTTGACATTGCACCTGGATTGTAAATGACAGAGATGCCAGTGAGTGTTGCCCCAAAAATCTGAAAAGCGCGTAAATTTTGGTAAAAATGACCCAAAACGGGCTGAAAATAAATAAAACTGCAGAAATTTTGGAGTAAGAAAATCTGAAATCTGGCATCTCTGAAATGAAATAGACAATGTACTTCAGTAATCATGCTTTTATCCTAATAAAACTGAGCTAGCACTATCAGTCTGAAGGCGAAAGTGTTTTGATGTGCAAATCATCAACCCATACACTAACGATATGTGCACCCCCAAAAATGACAAAGGTCCGCTTTATCATGTTGAAGGTCCGCTTTTTCATGTTGAAGTTTGCCGCCTGTCTAAAAGCTTATCTTGTAAGTGTTGTTGTTATCGGAATAAATACATGTCAACGCACTCACTGATGAATACTACTGCATGACGCATTACTACTATTACTATTATATTATACTGTTTTGTCAACGCCGATGTCTCTTTCCTCCCTTAACCCCCCTCTTCAGATTTTGGAGGTGACGGAAAAAAAATTTGTTAGTCGAAAAAAAGGTGCACTTCTGGCAAATCAGCTACCCCCCCAAAAATAAATTCCTGGCTACGGGCCTGGATATGTGCGACAAATTCAAAGTCGGTAGCAGGACGAATTAAAATGATACATTTATTAGAATATATTATGAAAAAAACTGATAGCTTGTTATTAAATTATAAATACTTATTATGAAGAAAAGCCTTTGATGCTCTCACGTCAAAAGTTTTTTACCAAGTTTTAAAGTCTTACAAAATAAATGGAATATTGAAAATGATACTAATATCACATAATGTCAAATTTGATGACTAACAAGCACAAAGCTGAGTCAAGTTTGAGCACATTTTTTAAAGTTCAAATATGAGACTATCATCCATTTCATTTGCAAAACTACTTCCTTACACCTAATTAATAATTTGGAGAATTTTGATTAAGAGAATCTGAATTCTTGCACATTAAAAGAGCACTTTGGCAATTTAGACCTTAGTTGTAAGAGTTCCATTGTAACTTAATACCCATTAAAGGACATTGAGGAGATTTCCAGGAAGTAAGCGCCACCATTTTTTCTCGAACTCCAGTTTTTTTATCATATTTGGAATGCTTACCAAGTAGTAGATCACACCTGAAGTGATCAGCCGAATACGCCGTCTTTATGTAATAGATTGGAGATTTAGTAGTTTCTGTCGTGCCACGAAAGAAAAGTCAAAGCACGGGTTTCTATGGGGAACGATTAACGAGTAGAAGGCAAGTTCAAAAACAAGGTTGCGGTTTTCTTTGCACGTGTTTGTCCAATAAACCATCGAACCGTCTCAGTGGGTTTACAAACCGATCCAGAATTTGAGCGAATTTGTATCCTAAAAAAAATCTCCTCTGTAACTTTAAAGCCTCACCTTCCATCGGTTTGACTATCTGCAACTTCTCGGGACATGAAAGCTTTGAAAATTTAGATCTGCTGCCCCCGAGTAGCTAAATCCATCAGAAGACCACAGACTGCCGGGGAGTTGTGCATGTTGGAGGCTGTTCCCCACTTTGTTCTATGTCTGATTCTGGCAGACGCTCTTTTTCCTCCTGTATTTCTTTCTGCCGCCTGTTCTGCACGGCGAAGCGAGATTCTCGTAGCGCCGTCTCAAGATCATTGGATCCTGGAAGGCTAGCTTTCTCAAGTGGTTTTTCCCTGTGTGTAGGAAAATGTAGTTATCGTTAAAGTGAGTGCTGTATATGTTCAAAATCAATAAAGATCCAAATAATAAATTAAGTCCAATTAAAATGAAATAATCAGTGGTGACGGAGTTTGATTTCATTTCATTGAGCAAAACTATATGTGCAGGGGTTTATTCAATTTAACTGCAATATGATATACTCTCACTTCAGTCATTTCTATGTCAAACTGAGATTGATGTATGAGTCATGACAGTCATGAAAAGCATATGAACTAAAATATTCATTTTTCAAGGGGATGAATTGGAATCATATATTTGATATGTTTAGAGATTTCCAAGTTGTTTCCATGGTTTCTTTCTGACTCCTTTACAAAACCTGTACTTGGGTTAAAATAATTAATTGTAGTCTTATGATACAACAAGTTTTGAATGAACACATGCTTACTAAACTATCATGTTTGTTAAAGATCTCCACTCCCCACTTATTGTGGCTTAGCAATCTATTGTGGCATGTATCTGTGTGGCTGTGTAATGTATGTATTTGTTCACAAAATGTTAAGGTTTTTTGAGCAATCCACACCTTATATTCTTTAAATCTAGCGAGCAGCGCGAAGCCAAACCGCAAAATTCTAGTCCTGAAATTTTGCCCGACTATATGCATTTATCTTCCACAAATCAGTGACAGTGCGATATTCAGTGGTCACAGCATTAAATCGTGAGACATCGATTAAAAGCACTTGCATTAGATAATTGGCTACAATATGCCCTCAAAGACCCTCTGCCCCACTCATAATACAATCATTGCTACCTACCCAACAGGACTATTACTACACTCGTTAGCGCCTTCATACTGCTCGCTACGGGGACTACCAGCCAGTGAGATGAGGGAACTAGATGGAGATGTACGTCTACTGTAGAAATCTATTGTACTGAGGTCCGACAATGAACTTTGTCTACTAACAGGCCTCTTATTGGCTGCCTTCACTGTTCTCATCACACGACGCTGGTGGTCTCTGTAAGAAATACACATACACGTATATTGAGAAATTAAAGGTACATTCTTACAATGATGTTTGGTAAGAGGACGCAGTACTTGATGCTACATCGAGTTCACTTCCTTGCCTTGTGAGAATGGTATAAGTGGGCTCGGACTTGCATCTGAGATCGGGTCCGAGAGTTAGGTAGTCTCGGTACTAGGACGTGGTACCAAATGCATAGTGGGACTTCTATGTTTAGTGAATCTGAAGAGAATTTGATACAGGCACCCCAATTCATCAAAGTAATCAGAATAGTGGGACGATGTTTCTGTTCAACCATTCAGAACATGTTTTACATCAACAATTTCATCAGAGAATCCTCTGTATGTTTCCGCTCAAGTTTCAACAGAAGGAACACAGCGGATCAATTTTTTTCAAAATAAACTATTGGATGGAATGGGTTTTTTTTTAATGCAAGAAATATACCATAGGGTAAGTGGGACCGATACTACATCAGCGTTTGGCAGGGGTGGGAGTACTATATAGCGACAGTGATAATGCAAAATCAGTGTGGACAGAGCACACTTCTATGTGGACTTGGACCTAGGTCAGAGTTCACAGTTTATAGTTGGAACAGGACCCAAGATATTTTAGGGTTCTTTAGCATGTTTCTCACCTTAGTTTACTTGACTCCCACTGTTCATTTGTAACACAATCTTTATTGCCATCACACTAGCTTATGTTATGCCATCTGATTTAATATTGCATCTGATTGTTGAAATCATCACATTACCATGAGACACCTGGCTAGACTTTCTTAGAAAGGAGTGTCTGTTTACTAAATAAATGCTTACATGGCATTTTCATGACAAACCTTGGAAAACACTGATGGGATATATTAAAGGTGCTTGTTCTGATATATGTTTATTGTGTTCTCTACTTGATATGAGAACCTGGCACTTGCACATACACCCCATCAAGTACCGTGGGAAACAAACTTGCGGTTTTGATGTTAGACGTAATAATGCATGTTGCAAAGCCCTATTCAATACTGTGATAATATGATGGTTAACCACTAAAACGGCATTTTTTTGTTTATATCTTGGGAATGAAATGGATTTGAGGGCTCAAATTTCAGGACGACAATGAGAAAAATACGGCCTTTCATATGATATCAAAATCGATACTACTTACGGGTAAATCAGGGGGTCCCAAAGACGATCGTACACGCACCTTTAAGTTGAAAATTATTTTTTTTTATCTTAAGGAATTTGTTGTCAAGAGCAATGTTATTTACTTAAAGGTGCATTTCATGATCCTAACACCTTCATTATTGTTCAATTTGGTTCACTAGATAACCTCAAGAAGTTTTTTTTTCTAAATTTCAGTTGAATCTGATGCATGATGGAATATTCATATCAAGCTGCCCCACAGGCCACTGTGTTGTAGTTTGTTATTTTATTAACAGGAAAAACAAGTATCTTTTATTTTACAGAAAAAAGACCAACCGAGCTTGGAATGTCTCAAATGGATTCATGCAGTATTGTAGATATTTATAGATTCTTTGCTACAACCATCTTACCTTTTGTTTTTTCCTGTTAGATGTGGTTCAACACCTAGTTCTTGTTCTACAGTATTCACCAGCTCAGCCGCTAATGAATCCTAAAATAGCAAAACACGAGTAGTGAAACGGTGAGAGGGAATAATTATGTTACTACAGCAGTACGAGCACACCACCTGCACACAGCTTAAAGGTGCAACAAGAGATTTTGAGGCACACAGATATTGTGTCATAATAGTAAATTCATAAAGGTTAGACACTCAATAGATTTCTTAACTTGTATTTGGCTATAGGAAATGTCTTAAAAGAGAGAAAAGAAAAGGCAAAGAAACATTTCTCAGCTTAATCCTTTCAGATGGGGATATTTTTGATGGAAAGCTTTACATCAGGGCAAAAATCAGTACTTTCAATTTTTAAGGGACACCTAATATGCGAAATCTCTCATTGCACCTTTAATTGCAGACATGTTACACTTCAGGTAAAACTAAAGTATCCTTTTTAAACATTACATTACAAGTTCCAAAATCCTTGTATGTGAGGGTTGAGGGGAAAGATGAAGATGCATTAACAAAATAGTATCTTTCTTTTCATTTAGTTTATGGTTGAGGAAAATATTGTTGATAGAAAGCTTATTCCAAAATTTCAGTTGATCGTGATGGTGCATTTTGGTGCTGAAAAGAAAAAGTTGTATCCCAGTGTCCAAAAAGCCCACTGTATTGTAATTGACAGAAAATACAAAATCATGAGTTGTTGTACATGAAATTGAATATGCACCCAAATAATGGCGCACACACATACATTACAGTTTAGATGGCAAACATGTCAAAATTGTTGAGTTACGCGGGGAATAAGGCCGTGGATTAAACTGCTTCTTGTTCAGACTGAATTGAACATCCGGTTATTGCCTTTTTATTCTACAAATGTATTGCATGCATTAACAATTATACTGGCTTGTATGCACATGTGATACACAACAACTCCAGTTATCATTAATCAGGGGTGTGATTGAATTTTGTGGAAAAATTCTGGAATTTGGTAAAAAAATTCTGAAAAACAGCATCAAATTGACCTAAAATGAGTAGAATCTGGCTGAAATTAAATAAAGTTGCAGAATTTTGAAAACAAAAAATCCTGAAATCAATAAAAATCCTGAAGAATCACACTCCTGCAAATTTCGGAAATAAGATCTCTGGAATAAACAGTAACATCACAAGCATTTTTGGATCGAACAGTGTCGAATTCACATAGAGACTGTCCATAAATGCACAGCTATTACATGAAGGTCAAACATAAAATAGTGTGTCCCAAAATAGCTATTGATATTGGACACAGAAACTTGTTCCAATTGGTTGCAATTTTGCAGAAGCTTGCTGATATACAATGGAGGAAGGTTGGGGCCTGAGTTTGATCTCAGGCTGGCCTGTGGTTTTATGTAAATTTGGCCTTCTGATCCTTGCTCGTACTCACTGGGTTTCTTATCATAAAGAAGTTTGCAAAATTAGACAAATTAAAGTACAAAGTTCTGAAATCCAACAACTTTGTGTCATATATTGTCTGTTGAAATGCAAGTGTCAGCACCATTGTGGGACACACTTTAACATCTATACAAGTAACAAAACAAAGCATTGGGTACAAGACTACCACGGTTATAAGCTTTACAATTAATAGCCGAGTATTTTGCTGTACAGAAAGCATCACTAGCTTTACTGATGTCATTTTAAATGAATTTGTTAAAACGTCACCAAGGAAATAGCTTAAAATAGATTCATACACTCTGTGTATTACGCATATACAGCAGCAAATCAATGAAGCCGATATCAAAATACGCGAAAGTAGCGCGAGTGGATTGAAAATGTCCAGTTGCACTCCGCGTACTGCATAAGGTGCTTTCGAACGTGTGCGCGTCGTGCAGGACTGATTTATTTTCTTAGTGGGTACTTTGTTTTTAATCTCCATGAAATGGCATGATAAATGATATTTTAAAAGTACTGTTTATCCCTAATTAAGGCAAATTCTTTGTGTTCTGTCATGTATGAATTAGGTTAATAACTGCGCATTTACCTTTGCTCGAAAAATGGGACAAAATCAATGCACTTGCGCTGAATTTTGATGCTTGTCCAATGCACTCGCTCCTGCGGAGCTCTTAGATGCATCAAAATCTAAGCGCGCGTGCATTGATTTGTCCCATTTTTCTCGCAAGAAGTAAATGCGCAGTTATTAACCTATAAATAAAACAGTGTAAACTGACAAATTTAAATCCTCTTTTATTGACAGCCCTTGTTTAATAGACACCTACCAGCCTTCCATGTAATGTTAAGCAACCCACTAACCAAGCATACTACTTGAAATTTCTTTAACCACAAGATATTATAAATTATATAATTATAATTAAGAGTCTTTGGTAAATCACTTGAATTTCACTTAAGTGGCACTGGTACATTTTCACAAAATATAAAATGTCTTCAATTTGCTTGCAAATGACAGTTTAGGCCATGCCATTGAAAGAATCCAGATATATTTTGCACAAAAAATAACATACCCAAAACAAATGGTGGCATTAATAAGAGGCTGAAAATTTGTTAACTTATAAGTTTGCCGTAATTTTAATCAATAAATGTGTCTATAAATGAACATCATAGACTCGTACTCATTGATATTAATATCACAAAGGTCACAGACCTGTAAAAACAGGATGAATGCCATGAGAATCAACTCTAGCATTTACTTTCTTGTGTTAACAGCCATTTCCATCGTCTGCTGAATAAATGACTCCGGAGTCATTTTATTATAAAATCATTTTGTTTACCCATAAGGGCACTGATTTGGGCTTAATCATTTAAGGTAAGTGCTAGTGTATACAAAAGCTTTTACCACCATGCAATATATCAATTATGAAATATCTTGAGGGTGCACTATTTTTCAAATGTGCCAATCTCTCTTAAAAAAGGCTTTAAGAGTTTCCCAGACACTTCCAGGCATCCTAACCTCCCAATCCATGAAGCTTGTACTCAAAAGACACCGAAGTATTGCTATTCAGTGTAAATCAGTGCAAATACCAGAGGGTCTTATTTTACCCTTGAATGTGCATACAGTATCAGCTTAATCAGCTTGACAGCAATGATTTCTACCAACAACTGACTTTATGCCTGCTGTTATGGGGAAGTGTGTTTCTAATGACTCCTGTAAATTTATCAAAAACAGTACATGCATCTTGTAGAATATTCTTCAGAGGGTGGAAAAATTCATATCAATGTTTTTATCAGTTTTGTGAATGTGATAGTCCTAAAAAAGAAAAGATTTTAGATTTTGGACCACAACCCAACTAAAAACAAGTGCAGCTTTTTAACAACTAATTGTGCTGAACTACCTGCGAGACTCATCTCATACTTTCAAAAGATACTGGGTGTTACAGAGAAAATTGAGCAATACCACACACACATTTAAAGACTACCATAAAAGAGGATATTTCCACGCACTAATTTTTCACACTTTTTGCAAAAAAGCTACTACAACTTCAAGAACATGCACACATATTTACTTATAGGCTTATGTAAGTAAACTATTTTCACAAATTTAAAAAAAGAGTAAAAATATGTTTTTGTCAGTCAAGTGTAAAAAATTACACATGTAGAAATTACCACTTTTACAGCAGATGGTCGAAGAGGAGGTATAGTGTTCTTCCCAAAATGCATTTCTTCCAATACAATTTTTGCACTGGTTGTCAAATTTATAGTGACAAAAAGTACTTAAATTGCAAGATGAGTTCTGTTCATTTAGGTACTTTTTGTCACTATAAACTCATATGTAACCCAGTGCAAAAATTGTATTGGAAGATTTGCATTGTGGGAAGAATACTCTACCTCCTTTTAGAAGGTCATGTACCCATAACATAATTAAAAATATCATACCTGAAAACCTAGTGAAGGCCAGGCCTATAGTATGAGTGATAATAAGCAAGCATTTGTAAAACGTCATAACAAGCACAGAATGATAAAAAATCAAGAACTTTTTAAAGCTACAAAGCTTAAGATTAATACTACACCATGCTTTTTGCATAACATCAAGAGCTTATCCCAACAGCCATTTTGCCTAAAGTGAAGGGGGAGCTTTTGTTTGTGCACATGCCCAGTGATAACAGTGCAAAATAAACAGGGTTCCACTGCCAATTTCCAGGTATTTTATCCAGGATTTTAAGGATACTCAAATACCCTTGTTCCTGAACACTATTGAATTAACAATAATGCCCCACTCATCCATCACTGCATGTATCACTGCATTTGTCCAATTATCATACTGACTCAAGTAAAGTCCCACCCTCAAATATAATCCCACCCCTAAGTTTTTGGGAAATTCCAGAAGCAGTAGTATATCCGATTGTCATAACTTTGGCTGCTCGGATGGCCCTCAAAGGCCGAAATGTTTTTTTCTATATGTCAAAATATTTTTCTGTGGAAAAATGTGTTTTTTCCTATGGAACAAACTGTTTTTTCCTTAGGGTAGAATGTTTTTTTTTATGGCCAAATATTTGGCCCTTGCTGCTTAACTATTCACTAAACCAGGGGTTCTCAATTGGCGGTCCGCAGGCCAAATCCGGCCCGCCAACCATTGATTTTTGGCCCTTGACTTGCTCTAAAATATAAAGGGAAACATAAGAATTTCAGGAGTATTTGGCCCTCAAGTAGGGAACTTTGCAGTGGGACTATACTCGAGTCAGTACAGCAGCTGTGCGGTGTAACAGAGCTTTTTTTTTGAGATATACCACTCAAGAGTGTCAGGGAACAGAAAGCATCCTTTAATTAATCTCAAAAGGCTGGAATGTTGATCTTAATATCCCGTCTTTTTATCAAAATACTCCAAAATCAATCGATTCAAGGGAAATTTTTAGAGATTCTCAATCATTTTTAGTCCATATTTTTTCCCTGTAGGTTTTTCTTAAAATCTTCCCATTTCCAAATGTCAACATCTGGTTTTTCCACATTTCCAGGCAGTTGAGGAACCCTGTGTAAGGCAAGCACAACAAATCATCATGACAACTCTAATGATCTTGTCATGTCACAATCCAAAACTTATTGAAACTATTCAACAGTGACTCAGGCAATTCATATTCAGGATCTTACAAAATCAACACTTACTTTATTTGTAAATGATGTCTGCTTTGCAGCCAGAGCAAAAAACAACAACACAAAGTATACAAAGTATTTATTCATAATTTTTCCATGTTATATTATGCCAGCAATGTTTGAATCATGGCAATTTGAGCCCTCGCAAACAGGATCTTTTGCCACATGATTGATGAGGGCATCAAGGATTCGCTCTTTGATGCTATGTAAAATTTAATCATTTACCAGGTGAACTTACACATATACAATATCATGATTAAACACTTTGCTTGAACAAATTTAAAATGCAAACAGGAAAATCAAAGTCAGGCTTCATCACACATGAGTGAACAATTCCAAGTAAAAATGATACCAATGCAGCAGTTATGTAACCATTCAAATTTAAAGATGAACTAAATTGTCATATAAACATTGTCTAATAAAAAATAGAATGGGTTATTTAATTAAAGGTACAGGTGCACACATATGGTTGGATTTGATTACTCCAACTCAAGCCAGAATTATAAAATTGCAAAATATAGTATGAAGGACAAAGTGGAGAGCCATTTTTGTGCCGATTTCTGGATCACTGGTAGGGGTTGAGCCATGAGAGGGCTAAGCTTCTTTGTCATACTGAATTAGTTCCTATAAATTGCATTATCATGCAGCATTATGATATATTCCCAAACGGGTGTGACAATTCACTATTTCATTGGTGCCTGCCTCGACGATATAGTCTACCCATTCTACGTCAAATAATATAGGACGGGTTGTGCATACTTGTGTGCAAGGTTATTTTTGAAGGTATTTGTTACATTCCACAGATTCAATATTTTTGCTGGTTGACCAGGAAAAAATGCTGATGATGCTGATAATATAAAATTAAACGTATTGTCAAGATTTTGTGGCATGCTGCACTGGTTTTGCTCAAAATTGTAAGCCTACAGCAAAGTTTGAAAAGGACTCATATTTTGTTGACAAATTTATGGCATCATATTAACAAACAAACACTAGAAGACCACATCCTGATTTACATAGATCTATGTCACATATCTGATAAAGAAGTACATTTCAACAAAGCTCAACTTTTGTAGATGAACATTGAATCACTCACAACATTAACTATTCAAACCACTACTGTTTAACCCCCAAACCAAGCAAATTTACACTGTCATCTTTCCAATGCATCATAATATTGAAAGATTTTTGAAATGCAATCATGGGATGTAATGACTTCTGGCTTGCTAACTCATCACGCTACTAACTTGTCAAATATTTACAGAAAGCTATTATGAGAGCAAAATCACTTTAGGGAGGTCAAATGTCAAATTGTTGGACCTTGTACACATCGATAAAAGAGATAATGATTGTGTAAAACAGGAACTGCTTTCAGAAACATTCCTCAAGGAGCAGTAAAATAAAACACTTCACATATTAGCTCCTTTGCTTATATTTATGAAAAGTTGTTAAAGTTGATATTTGCTATTAAGCAGAAAAAATATTCTCCAGTGGACGGACATTTCAAAGAAGGGCTGATCGAGCACACATTTTTTTCAATGACCCTTGCTTTGCTCATTTATTTATAAAATGAATCCATGTTTTGCCAAAATATGGCCGACAGCAAACATACTGCAAATTAAACTAGAATTTCGCGGTTCTCGGCTTTCGCGCTCGCTATATTCAAAGAATATAAGCTGTGGGCCGCCCCATGACCTTTGACCCTGGCACGTGACCTTTGATCTCATCAACATATGAGGGATCGCATGGTGCACCTATGACAAAAGTTTGGTTCCAATTGAACTTCAAGTTTTCAATTTAGATCAATTTTACATTTTAGCCGATTTTTCAACTTGACCTCACATGACCTTTGACCTTGCAACATGACCTTTGACCTCATCAACATATGAGGGATTCCATTGTGCACCTATGACAGAAGTTTGGTTCCAATTGAAGTGAAACTTTTCAATTGAGGTCAATTCAAAAAAAAAAACTTAACAATTTGTGACACACACATCCACACATACACACGCACAACGGATTGCTAAGTGGTCCTGCCAGCTATAGCTGGCGGCCCACAAAAACAAACACAAATTTCTCAAAATGCCAAATCAGGGTTAGATGTTTTTTAATTCCTTCACCTTATTTTAAATATCTGCACAAAAATAAAGGCTACCGGCAAAACTGCTAATTTTTCTTTAGCTGGCTTCTTCAAATTGTTCAAATCTTATATAAGTAACAACCACAACTTACCAGAGGAAAGACAGGGAGAGGATTGACAGAGTTATATGAGGGTACTTTTCCCTGTGGCAGAGATCGCCTGTGAATCTCTTTCACAGCCTCCTGGGATTCCAACAGCATTTCATGACATTCATCATACTTGTCCCGCAAGTCTTGTACCTACAAACAAAAGTTATAGGCCTGAGTGAGAGTCTGATTGTATCATGAATGTAGACTACACTGACAAATTTAAAGATCTGCAAACTTGCTATGAACTACAGAGTGATTTTCACTATCATTTGATTTTTATTGAGGCATTAAAAAGGTCTGTTTACCTTAAAGGACTTGAAATATTTAGGTCAGTGTGTCAGGGTTTACTATATAGTATTTGTCAAAATCCCTTGGACATGTAACCGATTACGCCCGCTTTCCCACCAATACGATGCAACCGCTTGTGCACATAGCACAGTTTTATGCAAGAGATACTTAACAGGTCATTGCAAGGGATTAGGACAAACCACTATAGGAGAGGTAGTTCTGGGTTTGAGACTGTTGAGTGATTACACCTAAAAAGGTGTAACAAATGGGGGTTGTTGTATAATGGAATATTATAGTCAGGGACAGAATTGGCGCCATTTTTCCTTATGTCACGATTTTGTCAATCTTCTGTGCGGGTCAACTCTGTGATTGGTTTGAATGGGTAGTAACGGGATGGTCAAATTTTAACATAAAATATTTTTTTAAAATGTTAAAACATGCTCTATTTGAGAGGGAGTCGGGTTTTTGACTCCTGGACACATACTCATGAATTAAACTTTGTTTCAAATAAGTCTTTAAATGTTTGTACTCAACGCGGCCGACATTTTATTCTGCCACCATCAATTACGTCAGACGCGCAAATTGGTCACTATTCTGACACTGACCGTTTGGAGATATACGTTTTATTACGAGTTGTTATCTTGTGATTTAAAATATCCTCAATTTTGGTTGTTCTTAATTATTTTTTCTAGACACAATGCAAACTCAAAAAATTGGTAAACACTTCATATATGCAAATGTGAGGAATGAGGTAGGAATGTAGAAAAAATATCTGTGGAAATTATGATTTTGCCTTTATCAGTGGAAGCACAAGTGATAAACCTAAAACAATATGCAACTGTAACTTATTCTGCATTTTAAATAGCTGAACTGTCCACCTATTTGCCACATAATTAATCACACATCAATTTCACACAATAGTTCTAATATAAATTAAAACTCCAGTTATGATTTCAGCATAGCTGTCCCTCATAAATTGGGGTTTGGAGATGTGGGGATTGCTACTTGTGGATAGATTTCCTTGAAAGATAAAGGGATGGTTGTGGGAGTGTGTGATGTCAGTGATGCGTGTGGGAGTGAGACCTGGTGCCTGGGGTTGAAATGGGGTGGGGCTTGCGAAGGGCGGGGAGGCAATGTGAGAAGCGGTGTGTGGTGTGAAGATGATGGATAGGAAGAATACTGAGTAAGACTGTAGACCGAGGCGAATGGGGTAAGATGGTATGGGCACAGTCTGAGGAATGGATGAGGGCCGTGTTTTGAAGGGGCTTTTGGTTTGGGGTGGGTGGTTTTGGGAGGGGGGGCCTGGCCGGGGACATAGGGAGAGGCAAGTGGAGGAGGAGAGTGGAGGGTTGGTTTGATGATGGGGGATGCCTTGAGTCGGGGCGAAGTGGAAGGAGGGAGTAAGGGCGATTGCTACGAATGTGAGGTGAATCCGGCCAGCCCCCGGTTTTGCCGGGACAAAACCGGATTTTAAAACTTGGTTTTTACTACTACTACTACTAAAAGTGTTCAGGTTATTATAGGCTGAAGAATGTGTCAATACACTTTATATCAGAAAATCATAGGGTCAGTTATTGTTTTGGCAGTAGTACATAAGATCAAAATGATTTGGTTCAAATGACTTTTTCTGCTAAATAATCCCATTTAGTGCTGCCAACACCATGCTTTATCTGCACAGCTATGCTACTTTCGAACATACAAAACGCTCTCTAAGTGGCAATTTCAGTCAGTGCCATGGGTAACAGGGACTTAAGCACTCCATAGAAACCAATGGTGAATTAAAAAAATACATCACGGCCGGGGACTGCGAGTGTCGTCTGCCATCGGGGTTTGTGAATGGGGCCAAAGGTCACATGAGGTCACCAAGGTCACATGAGGTCACCAACATGTCACCCTACCCCGTCCCAAGATACATCATCATAACCCTTATGGAACTCATATGGCATGCAATATATTAAGGGTTAACATTTTGACAACAGACACACATACACACAAAAAGACATACGACAAGAGTAATCCCTATGTGCCTTCTGCAATTCTTGCAGACGACACAAAAATTGGTGCCTTTTTATTTTTTGTGCCATGAATTAGAAATGTAACACTGATCTGGAGAGGGGTTACTCAGTACAAAAGGTGCTGCAATTATAAGTTGCACTTATGCCTTGTACTATAACAATGGGTCAATTTCCACCATGCTGCTATATGCCATATGGATGATAATTTTTGCCAATTCCACTATATAAATGGGTTGTTATTTTCAATTTTTGGTTTATAACAAAGTCCCCATAGAAATGGTTTATGTAAGCCAAATATGCCATTAGGTTGATTTTTATGAGTCAACTATATGAATGGATAAAATCCCCGTGTAATATGTATTTAATTGTCAAAATTTCCAAATCAACTATATGAATAGGTGCAAATTTCTGAGCCAACTTTAAGAATGTGTTGTATATTTGTACGATTACGGTACCTCTCTATAGAAATGAGTTATTTTTTTTGTACTCACCGAGATATACCGGTACACAATTTTGTACCAAGTACCCGCTCAAGCATGTTATACACATATACATACTGTCCAATATCCTTATTGGACAATATCCCTACATCTGGACAGCAATTAGTGTTTTGATTTTTGCTGATTTTGCATCGATCAAAGTACATGGCACAATGACGTCAAGTAATACATGGGACTGTGTCACAGAAGTGTTGACAAGAGCAAATATCAAATTTGTGCAGTGTTTGTAGATCACTTACCTCCTCCGTCAGCTCTTGCTGGGATTCCTTAGCAGCCTGCAAGTGTTGTTGCATCTCTTCATTCTCAATTGTCAACTGTAGCAAAAAAAAAAGAACAGTTACCTGTCAGTCATCCACAGAATTCTGATTACTTCTGTAATCTATTGCATTACAGTTTGTTTTGTACAAATTTTCTCAGAATCCACTACTTTCAAATATAAGGTAACCTTTTACAAGTGTTTCTGAGGTTTTAACTTGTCTTGTCATATTAAGGGCACACTGCAGTGCAATGTTTCATTTATTGATTGAAAAATGGAACTTTCATACTTAGTTGAGTATTAACCAACATTTTCAATTTCAAAAACTCATTTTACTACTTAAGAAACTCTTACTATAGTAGTTATTCTTTCGTTCAGTCAGTGACACCAATGCACTGTTGCACATTACAATTTCTTTCTGCAACCACAGGCAAAAAACACTTCTATCACTGACTGTGTCAGAGCAAAAGAACCAAACAATGATCATTACTACTACTACTACTAAAACCAAAGTTTTAAATCCGGCAACAGGGGTGGCCGGATTCACCTCACATTCGCAGCAACTGCCCTTACTCCTTCCTTCCATTTCACCCGATTCAATGCATCCTCCATCCTCAACCCAACCCTCCTACTTACTCCTCCACTTGCTTCTTCATGTCTCTTGGACGTTACCTCCTCCTCAAAAACCTCCCCACCTCGAACTCAAAAGCCATTCTTGACACCAGTTTGTATCCTTCCTCAACACATGCCCATACCAACGTACACTATTCGCCCTTCGCAACCGGTCCATCGCCTCTTCCAAACCAACATCTGCATCAAATCCTCAGTCTCATTCCTGTCCATCACTTCACATCACCACATCGCTTCATTACATGCTCTCTCTGTCATCCTCCCAATCTCCATTTTCGCTCAGAACCACGTCTCACTCCCAATACAGCACAATGAGCTTACACAACTCTATTACACCAGTCCTTTAGTCTTCAAGGATATCTTTTCCCTTGAACAACTCCCCACATTCCTAAACTTCACCCATCCATACCTCACTCGAACTGTCACAGCCACATCACATCCACCACCTCCACTAACCTTATTCCCTAAGTATGTGAACTCCTTCATTGAGTCCACCTCATACACCAACTTTTCCTCCTGTTCCACCACCCTCCAGTCCCTTCTCCATATCTCTGCCCACACAAAATCTCTTGCCAAACTAGGGGTCCAACTCTCTTCATCTTTGGGCATCTCCCATGGATCCACCTTCGACATTTCTCACACCACACTGAATTGGCTTTTACTCTCTTCCCACACACACCACATGGGTTTACCTTAATCTCTACCACCTCCCTCTCCACCCCGTCACCAGCACTTTGTCTTCCCAAGATTTACCTTCAGACCCCTGACTCTCAAAAGCTTCTTCCATTCCAAAAACTTCTCCCTCAGGCCCTCCAATGTCTCACTCATTAAAAACAAGTCATTAGCCGCTTACAAACCATCTCACTCAACAACCTTCTTTTGCACTCTCGGGACTACATTAAATATTTTTTAGAAGAAAATTAACAAGAAAAATATACCAATTTCTTTGATATTAAAAAAAAAAACGTATAAGAAAATCATGGTAGGAATGTACTGAAATCTAAATTTATGAGTCCTATATGAGGACGCGTAAACCTTGATTATTTTGAGTGGAATCAATTTGTTGGAATGTGACCATAAAGTACGAAATTGATGCGTTTTATGCCACAGAAGTAAAAAAGTATCAAGACAGTATAGAATTACTATACCCAGCAGGGTTGTTGGTTGTAATTTTTTTGGGGGAGTCCATCCCAACAATGCAAATTTTGGGAAATTTTATCTCAATATTACACTATTATGACTTTTACACTTCATTAAACTCATTTTACAACTGTTTGTTAAATACATCTCTCTTTGTGATGTCTATTAATAAGGTGGTGTAAAGTATTACAATAACTTGAAGCAGAAATAAAGTACCTAAAGTTATCCACAATGCTGCATGTGCAAGTAAAACTTCAATAATATTAATGACATTACTTTTTTAAACAAATATTATATAAGTCACATTTAAACATTTACTGCAAGAAAATAACCTGGACTCAAGTTCCCTTTAAATTCAAAACTAAATTTACCCTAACCTGCAAAGTAAAGGAATTGGCTTTTCGCCGAAATCGGACTGTGTGTTCAAGGATCAATCTGCCAATAATATAAGCACTAATGATCATAAAGTAAACGATTCTTACGCTCAATGGCAATCGAAGTTAATTTAGACTAACACCCTGATATTGGTTGTCTGGGTTTACGTCACACTGATTCTTGGTGCTTCAGCGAGTGATGGGTTGTTGTCCTGGAGAAATAAGTGATTGCAATACCACGAATAGAGGAGCCGGAGGGCTGAGGAGTATTTGAGGACGCGTGTGACAGTTTTCTACTAACCTTTAACAAGAAAAGCACATAACCAGTTCCCCAAAACTTGCCAAGCTTGATGTAACCCTAAATCTAATAGCCATCATTTTATAAGATGACTTGCTTTCTTTTCTAGACAGCTATCAAATGCTCCAATTCTCAACACATTAAAGATAAAGACGTCACTGATGAGTCACTTTTAATTTTTTTATTTTTATTCAATAGACGAGCAGACTGATTGATTCATTCAATTCAATTACACAGAGATTGAAGAAAGCAGTTGATTTATTCAAAGCTTTGTCTTTGGCATTCTCTATTATAATTTTTTTTTCCAGGAATCGTCGCTGTTACCATTAGCCGTAGCAACTAGAAATACTGAGTCCATATTTAGAAACAATATGAGCTGTAAGTAAAACTAAAATACAGATGCTGACTCCATCTATCAAATCATGTTTTAAGTACTATTGAAGGTGCTTTTGTATCCTAGCACCTTTATTTTTTATGTAAGTAAGTAAAATCCAAAGTTTTAAATTGGTTTTTGTCCGTAAACGGGGGTGGGCGGATTCACTTCAACACTGGCAGCAACCGCCCGTACTCCTTCCTTCCACTTCGCCCGAGTCAATGCATCCTCCATCCTCAACCCAACCCTCCTCTCTCCTCCCCACTTGGCTTCTTCCATGTCTTTTCTTGGACGTTCCCCCCCATCCTCGAACCTCCCCACCTCGAACTCAAGGCCCTTCTTAAGGCATGCTCGTCATCCGTCCTCAACACATGCCCATACCAACGTAACACTATTTGCCTTTGCCAAAAAATGGTTACTTTCAAATTCAGTTTAATTATGATGGTGCATTTTGATTGTTAAGAGCACAATTGTCAATATCAAAGTGCCTCATAGGCCACGGTGTTGTAATTTGTCCTTAGGTCGAATATAACAAAATTAAATGTTTTCTTCCAGAGGGATAAATCTTGCAAAGAAGACAGGGGTAGACCTACATGCCAACAAAGTTATCTGATATCAAAATCTCAAGGCTTTTTAGGTAAGTTGGCGGGGGGGGAGGGTCGGGTAGGGAAGAGGCTTATGGATCACAACATCTCCCTTTTAGATAGTGATGGGTTTAATTTGCCTTTCAAAGTGATAATTTGCCTACATTCAAAGTGAACAGGCGGTTCTCGAACCCCAAAAGGTCCCCCGCTCGTCTCGGTAGTTAAAAGGAGGAAAAGGAATATAACTTAAAGATCACAGGGAGGATTGTTATGATAATACCTTAGAGGGACCAGATGCATTGAAAATTTGGTTATCAATGTGACTACACCCACCAAGTGTCATGACCATAAAACCATTGCGTTGTTTGACCTTGGATGGCCCTACAACATGACCGTAAAATTGACCTTTCACAAATTTCAGAACTGATTTGACCACCACCAATCAAGTTCATGACATAAAACCATTTGCAATGAATGACCTCAGATGACCCAGAAAGAAAGAAAATGACTTTGAAAGAAATTGGCCATAAAATGTTGACTGCACCCACCAGGTTTCATGACTATACACCATGCTAGTGAATTGAACTTGGATGACCCCACATGACCTTGAAATGACCTTAAAACATTTTCGGCACTGAATATTGACTGCACCCACAAAAGTGTCATCATCCTACCACATGTTGAGGGATTTGACCTTGAATGCACCCCGCATGACCCTGAAATGACCTTCAAAATTTTTGGTCACTGAATATTGGACGCACCACACCCAGTTCATCATCCTACCACTGTTTGGGAGGAACTTTGAATGACCCCAGATGACCTTGAAAGACTTAAAATTCTTCAGCAACCAAAGTTGAGCACAAAAACCCACAAGTTGCATCATCCTACCAAAATTAGACAAGGTATTTTTAAAGCAATTTTTTGACCACATTTGACCTTTGACCCATGGCACAGACCCCATCTCCGAACTTAATCCGGCCCTACTTAAGCAACATATATGGTGCAAAGAGGACACCCACATTACCTTGCTTAGATTAAAAAGAATCGTTGTTCTGTTGACACGGTTTATAGTTCTGTAACCCTATTTTTACCACATTTTTGACCTCATGGGACCTTTGACCGGACACCAGACCCACTTCGGATCCCACCCAGTGTGTACTCAAGATACTCTATGTTGCGAAGAGACACTCACACTGCTTAGGTCCCAAAGAGAGATATCGCGTGGGAACACACCCAACACGGAACACACAACCCGCAAAACACGGACGGAGGAGCATTTCTATAGTCCCCCTAGCCACATATAAGTTGGCGGGGGACCAATAATTTGCCTATTCAAAGTGAATAATTTGCCTTACTCAAAGTGAAAACAAAACCCCTTCAATGAATACCCATACTCACCTTGTTTGACTTTGGTTTGGCAAGTCCACCCAATTGTGCCAGTAGAAGTAGACTTGTGATTTCTTCTGTTGTCTTGCATTTCTCCTATACTTTCTGCTGAGCTCTTCTCTAATGATGGATTCTCTGCCTTGTGATTCACCTGTCAATAATCCATACAAAAGGTGTGATTAGTATTGACCGCAACTTAAGACGACATGTCGTCGTTGTACTATAGTACTGTCGTAATAACGTAACGATGATTAAGTTCCGTCGTGGGCGCTTTCGACCAGGTAATGTCGTAATTAAACTGGGCAAAAAATCAACGTGTGACGCATTTCGTAGTTACTACCATGCTACGCAATGAACCATGTTGTTGACCTTGTGCTCGTGTGTCCAGAAAATGTCTACGACCGTCGACGCGATTACAATACTCTCACCGTGTGACCAGGACCGTTGTATAATTATTACAGTAGGTACCACAATAAGAATATTACGACACAACGATGAAATATTGATCGTGTGACCGCGGTCTCACTCATACATATTCAAATTATCAAAATAACATGAGGTGATGACAGAGTGAAGGAGTGAGAGGTAGGGTAAGTAATCTGTAACCACACATAAAAATTTACAATAAAATTGTCTCGGCTTTCCTACTTTTAAGGGACAATTGTGCTGGTACCTTGATATTATCCCAACTTGCCACAATTTTGGATTGGCGTTCTGGTTTCCAGGTACTTTTTTATTTTTTTTGGGGGGGGGGATAGAGTGGAGGTTCAAATATGGCCTGATAAAGGGTAGACTTTAACATGGAAGTTGACCTTTGCCATGTTCTCCATGGTAGTTTGAATGAAATGTTCTATTCCAAAGCACCTTTTTTTCACCAAAAAAAGGTATTGGGGCTATTACAATGAGGCCACCAGATCCACATCAATGTGGTACTTCCGAAATCCCAATCTATGGGGATATGCGTGGCTGTCTCCACACTGCACATTTTACACTGTTGTGGCAAAGTTAATATATAGCGTAATCATGCTAATAATAATAATAATAATAATAATAATACCAGGTATTTAGGTACGCCATTCGCCGAAGCATCATGGCGTTACAATATTATTACGACTACACTAGGAACTCATCAGAATCATTTCGCTTCAACTAGGGCGCAACCGTAGCGCAGCTCCTATCAGCACTTAGATTGTAACATTCCCCTGACAGCTCCCCATTTCACTCCTGGGTAGAGAGAGGCAAGTGAGGTAAAGTGCCTAGCCCAAGTGCACAACACGTTGGCCTCAGCGGGACTCGAACCCACAACCTTCAGATCATGAGCCGGTCGTTCTGTCCACTGGACCACACGTGCCCATACGTTTTTTGTATGCAGCGCACAACAAAATTATGACTTAAGCATGACACTGCGTGATGCTATAGAAACCGTGCTAGAAGCGCGTTCCTATTTGCACTTCCTACGCTGTGCAGTAACACGATATGCCTATGTAAACACCATGTGGGCCATGGAAGCACCAAATTGATCTGCTTTGGATTCGGATCTGGTGCCACGAAACACAATTTTTTCTAGTTTTCGTTCAACAGAAGCACGGATTTAAGTTCAGTGATATAAAACACCCAACACGGTCAAAGGAAATAAGCAGACATTTGCGGAAACTCTGAACTCTCACATCCCTGCTAAAAACTGCATTGCCAAAATGGTAGAGGATAGATCTTATTATGCAGTGCACTTTTAAAATGGTCCACATTGACACCAGTCTTGGTATTAATTATCTCTGGAAAATCAACTTTCAATAGCCAATCTTAAAACAAACCCTTACAACACAGCATGAACAAACAGAGAGGAGGGCTTCAAACAGATTATGGTTTTTCCATGCAACATATCATGAGCTTCAAAATCTGTTAACAGAATTCCCTCTGGGAAGGATTGCAGAAGACCTGATGAAATAACAGTATTATAGGCCAGAAGAATTATGAGTCCACAGATCAACAAAACTGTGGCTAGACATCACTGCATGGATTTAGTTGGCATATCAGGGACATGACTTCCAAGTGTGCGACTGACGAGTATTGAAAAGAAAATACCACCTAGAGTTATTGTGAGTGTAAAATTTAGCTAATGTTTTTTTGGCTAGTTTAATAAATTCACACATATATTTTAAAATAAAAATCCCATCATTGTTTACAGGGTACTGTTTGAATGAAAACGGCATTTGGAGATACTGGTGGTACCTCATATTCCAACGTATCTCCCTGAGGATTAAACCCCTGCCCAGATCCACTCTTTTATGAAGCCACATTGTCATGAGGTCATTAATGTGAAAATCATTGTTCAATATAATCAAGTGAATCAAGGAGCTCTCCATTACTATTCATTAAACACTAAACTCAACATGAATTATAATTCTTGTTTGCCAAGGTACTCTAATTTGAAATTGACTTCTGTCTCCGTCAACTCGGTCATTAATGTGGATGTGCCAGAAAACCAATGTTCGTAGCTGTAAACAACTTTGAACTATTTGATGTAAATTTCTGAAAGGATATTTTTACAATTGATTAGTTTTGAATTTAAGTGTCAAAGCTAAACAAAAGTTAAAGTGAATTCAGGAAGCCGGAATTGAACAGCAAACTGGTAAACCATTATTCGCCATATTCATGTAACGATTAACATAAGAGCAGATTCCCACTGTGTTGCCTGTACATGGCAAGTAGGTACTTCACATGTCCTCATATGTGTCTATTGAGTACTGCTATTAAGATCCCTATACACTGTATTAGAGATGCAGAAAATATTTTGAGAATACAATTCACTTCATGCATGGGTGGGCATAACCTTCCTGTAACACAAATAGGCAAAATACGAGTCCCCACCATTATTCTGGTCTGCTTGGACATGCACTTGCGAATTTCATAAACATTCAGAAATCCATTTTACCCATCTTGGAATTTTTTGTTTCTATGGGGACCCCCCAGTGCTTACATCAGCAGCATAGCCCGGAGGTTTAGTTTAATGCCTAAAACACACATGGAGAGTACGCATACATTTACACCTGTTGTTTATCGCATCTCAACGAAACCTGAATACCCAAAAGTGCGTTTTTGTGCTGCTAAGACTTTTTACAGTGGGTATAGCCAGTTGCTTCTATTTGTTTGCCAGTATAGATTCAGAGGCATGTAGGACTTCTTTTAAAATATACCATGGGGTACCTATTGGGTATCAGGTTCCCGTTAAGCTCTGAAAATCGCGCGTCAAAATGGACGACAAGGTTTCACGCTAGTAAAAAAATTTGCGTCAGGCCTCGAGTTTTGCGTTAAGGATATATTTTAATGTCGAGAAGTCATCTGCAGTGCGGAAATCGACGCGAACCCAATTCGCCTAAAGTTCGCACTGAACATTTGCGAGAACCAAAACAAGTTCACACAGTATTTTCAAGTTGCTAAAAACAATTAAGTTGTATTTACTTACCTACTCCAACTACACACAAGTTCTAGTGCCTTCCGACTCCCTTGGCAATGTTTGACGATGGCGTCTTTGGTCAATTTCAATTACAAATCGATACAAGCTTTTATACGGCGATCCTAATCAATTATCATGAGGCTTTCTCATTTATTCTCGGGGATGAAACAGTTAACTATTTTAATCAATGAATTAAATGCTAACGGGCCTGTTCTAAGTAAATGAGCTAAAGTACACAAGAGAAAAGGTAAATTGAAAAATAACCAAAATTGCTTGTCGCAAGCTAAAACCAGGTGCCTGATAAAACTTTAAATTACCCAGGGGCGGGAGGCCAAGATATCCCAATTTCAGGACGTCGCCATTGGTTTAGCGCGTAAATGCGAAATCGGACGGAAAAAATTTGGAATTTTTTTTATGTTGTCAAGGGATATTTTCTTATTCCAAAACCGTTGGAGTTGAAGATAAAACTCCACTGGAAGGGTTATTTCTGTATATTTTTTTGTATGAAATAACGAAAGAGGACAAGGTAGTATGTGGGTCATTGGAACACCCATGACAGACCAACATCAAAGAACTCCAAAATTGGTTGGGGTTTGCACTCCGTATTGCTGTAATTCTTTTGACATTTTTGGTTGAGTTGTATAATGAATGAGCTTGGCCGCCACCGCCTGAAAATTACCTGTCAGCAAACAACACACCCCTGTCGTTAATTTATTCAATGCCTAGTCGGGCGGCAAACACAAAGCAATGCAAAACGGAATGGCAGGGCGTCCCCAGAGGGGGGTTTTGTGGGGGGTATGACACCCCAATTAAAGAAATTCTGTAGCAAAATGTTAAGTTGTCGGCATTATTTTCGGCAAATGGCCTTTTTTTGTTGGCTGATTTCTGGTGCCCCTCTCATGTTTGGATTTCGAATTTGAATGACTGAATTGGAAGTGACTGTCGCGACCAACTTCCCCCGGCACCATACCCCTCCCTTACCCCCCCCCCCTCCCCCCCTTCAAAAATTTCGAACCGAGTGAAAAAAAATATTGGGTTAGCCGGCGAGAGTTAGTAGCGCGCCGGAAAAATTTGATAATTCATGAATCCGGACCATGGTTTTGTCGGCAAAAGAGACTCAACACCCCCCTTAAAATGGTCTGGGACGCCCCTTGCCGAATGGGTCATCATTTTCAATGGAGCGTGAAATCCACAACAACACAAACACAATGTTCCCTTTGAATTCTTATTGGACATGGAGAATAAAGACGAGTCAGTTTATTTTCTGAGAACGATAACCTGTTCGTATCTTCCGAGTAAATACCGGTCCACTGTGCAAACCATGGACAATTTTATACCTCCATGACTCAAAGTATGACTTCAAAACAGAATGTAACCAAACCATATGTGCCGGTACGCCATTTTCCAAAGAAGGGATTTCCCCAGGGCAGGGGTTTCCCGTTTTGCTAGGCAGGGATTTGCAACCACGTGCGTTTAAGTTGTTTGTGTCTTAGTATTTTTTTTCCAACTTTTAAGTCCTTGCTCTGAATTTATTATGAAAGAGTATTCTATAAATATTTAAGGTTATTTTAATTTTACTGATGTTGTTTGCACTTGGTTTATTAATTAGTTTTAAGCATTAATGATCTTAACAGGGTTGAAATGAAAACGGTCAATCATCCAAATGTTTTTTGATGTTTCGCCGCTCTGTTAACATTACAGCGTATCTTCAACGGAGGAAGCCGGCACTGCACCATGGAAAACGGGGTCTCTCTGGGGTTTATTTAGTGCAATCATAAAACTGGTTGCAATGGTTGAGGAGGGGTCATCATTGAACAATCACATTGCTTTTTTTAACTTGAGAGTAAAATACTGAGCCGATAGAAATGAAAAGTCATGTATTAAATGTGAATGTACTGTGAACTTCTGCGCGTCCAGGAAGACGCGAGGCTTGTGAGGAGTCAGAATAGTGGTCCGACTATTAACTATTAAAAAGGGCGTCATGGAAGCAATGACGCGCCTTAACGGAACCTGTTGGGTATACAGTATCTGTATTAGGCTATGATGTCTGTATTCCATGTGACCAGCGATGTAACAGATGGAGTCGTCCATTTCCTTGAAAATCCGAAATTCAACCGATGGGAAAAGTTTTAGCGTAGCATCCGGTGAAGATCTGGGGCGGGAACTATTTCTCTGTGTGATTGTAGGGTACAAGACCCATTCTCTAAAATAAAAATTCTGGTACTTACTTAAAAAATTGGGTTTTTGAGCAGTTTTACCTTTACCAATGCACACTTTATTTTTAAGAGAAATTGGAAAAAATAAAAATTTAATTTTTTTTTTTACATTGCCGGAATTTTTTTTATTAATGGCCAAAAATCGGAAATCCAGAAATTTAATGAAAAGGGAAAAGTACTCTCTGGTTACTCTATCCTTTACAAACACACACCCAGTAAGTGAGAGTACTGTAAATACGCAATTAACATCAAAGCACACATTTTGGTGAGACCTTGTAAGATTACCCTAGGGAATTGTCTACCAATGTAATCTAAATAAAATTAACCGTTTATATTTAAGCATGGCAAGTGATCCACATAGGCTGTAGTGCCAGTCTGCTGATCATTGCTACTTCTATATGAAACTTGGATACTCGGTGCAATGTAAACACCTTAACTCAAATTAACATATGACGATCCCTTGAGCAAGTCGTAATCAAATCACGTCACTCTGTAAATGGGTCAAGTTGTTACATTTTACATAAAAGGGTTGGGGGATGGGTATGTTATATGACAGGGGTGGGTATTAGATCTTATTTGTGACTCAACACACAAAACCTGCTAATTCATAAATATTCATGAATGTAAAATTGGAGTTAAGGCACTATTGAATACTCAAGTCTAAACCATTAGTTAGGCTTAAACATGGAGTGGGGAAGAAAGACAACAATTCCATGTTCATCTGGCATTGTGAAGTGGTTGGTCCTTAAATCATGTAGTGGACGACAAGACTGGCATTCGAGTGTGGGTTAGGACTTCAGGGCCGGAAATTCGACTGCGAACCCGCAAACCGGTTCGCCTGAAAGGTCGGCCAAATTAAACTTGCGAGAACCAAACGGGTTCGCTTTGTAAAATTTGTGCCAATCAACAATGATCAAACGATGAATAATAGGTACCAGAGTTTTGCGGATTTAAACGGCAAAAATGCCGTGGGCCCGGTTATTTTGAATGCACGCAAAATGCACGTTTTTAAAGTCAAAAATCGCGAAAATGCGTTTCCTAATGTTTGCCCTGATAGTCAACCTGGAACACGAAGAAAAAGTTTGCAAAAACCATGCTCAAACTTCCAAAGTTGACCATCATATTTTTGTACTTTTTCTGGCTGCTGAAAAATGTCGAGAAGCCACATCATTATATCACCCTGTTATTTTTCCCTCTTATTCTGAATTAAAATATTTGAATCAGATGAGATGGGCACTGCCGAGGGTGAGGCCTTTGCATGTACATCCATGTTACAGAACCGAGAATAATTTACTTTCGCACGTGGGAAATTTTCCCAGGGGGAATGGGAATCCCCGGCCCCGGATGACGGACGGGTTTTCCACTCTTGCCCCTGATTAAGTGTCAAGTTTGTATGAATGTTGTATTTCATCTCTTCCGCATAATACCGAAGTCCGAATTTGTTTATTCCGAAGAGAGTATCCATGCAATAAAACCAATTATGAACAAAGGCCCGATACCGCGCGTTGATAGCATGGAGGCAGGCGTCAATATTTTCGTTTAATGCACCGAAGCGCAAACCATATCATGACGCTTCAATGGAAAATAGGTCAGTGTTCAAAGAATCCAAGGTTTAGAGGTTAGGGTTCTACACTTAGGATTTATAATACATTTGGAATATTTTTGCACTTTGAAAGCTTGGTGAGTCATCAATTTTCCCGACGTTTGGCATAATAATGATTTTACTAATCAGTTTGTGTTTGTTATTGGCAAGATTAACAGAAAAAAGGTGGTTGGACAAAAAATCAAAAAATTCGCGAGGACCAACAAAAATCGTGATTTAGACCCAAAAAATCACGATTTTTTTCGCGAAATCCGGTGCCTAGATAAAAACTTACAAAGACCCTTGATTAATGTGTAAGTAATGTCATTTCCCAGCAATTTTTTCATTAGGAACAATATGCATAATTTTAGAAAAAAAGATATTTATTCCATTTGATTGTATACAGATTTAAATTATTCAATGAATTTTTAAAAATTTAAAAGTATTAAATTAAAATTTCATCTCCCGGGGTATTGCGGAATGAGTTCCTTTTAGTGTTATTAAAGACTAGTACCGCCCATTCTTTATTTTCAATATAATGAGAATGGTTTTTGTTAGGTTCTGCAAACTCCTTCTATGAGAACATAAAAGCGGAGAACTTGAAGGTTCTCTAGCAAAGGTCCTTTTGCGAGAAGCGAATAGTTCTCGCAGACTCGACGAATTTCAGGGCCTGGGATTAGTTTAAGGGACATTAGTAGGGGTGCCCAGGGCGCTAGGGTCATGGTTATAGCTATAACAATTATCATCCAGGAGAATAATAAGGGTTGGAACCTGGTGTGTTGTTGTCTTCAGATTAATTGTGTATTGGTAAGAGTCAAGTCAATTATGGTAATACGAACATTTCTTTGTATTACTTAAATAACACCAAATTGGAAGTAATGGCATGATTTGAGGAATACTTTTCAACTGTTTACACATATATTTACACTTGTTTTGTTAGTGTTTTTGATTGTTTTAGATTGAATCAGATCTAGTATAAAGTAAAATGTGCTTTTTCATTTTATCTATACAACTAATATTTAAATGAAATGCTTTAAAATTTACACTTACTGGCCAATCTCATATCACTATTGCTAGTAAGTAGACATTACTTTTTGTAATTCTGTAAGAGATATCTCTGATTAAAGTTGAATTGTCATGGTTTTCACAAATACCATTTCTTCAACAACTGGCAAATGTTTGGTCCTCCTGTTTCAGGGAGGTAAGGGGGCATATCATTAATTTCCTGAAAAGTGATATGGCCCTTGCCCCAGCAGCCAAGCATTTGTGTGTGATGCGAACCTTAATGCGGGAATCCGTCCAAAAAAAGGCTACCGTAAGGAGTTCAGGGGAAAATCCCCCTTACCCAAAAAACTGTTATTTAATCAATAAAAAAGCATAACCACACAGTCACCCAAGTCCATAATGTAAAAAAAAAAAATCTGCTATTTAAAAAAAATATTATTGCAAAATTTCTGGAATTTCAGCTATTTCCAAAAGTCTTGTATAAAGTCATTTTTCAAAAACCGAGATTTGTCCATCTGTCATAGTTTGGTATTATGTACTTACCAAGTTGCCTGAACACAATCATGCCTGAGTTGCTGTTCTTTCTCGTCATGGAAGTTCGTTGTTGTGCGCAGTTCTGCCGTTCCATGCGTAGATAGAGATTCTCCTCTCCAGATTGCGGACTTTCTTCTGCCAAGTGTGTCCATATCAATGAACTTTGAACTGGCGGCATGGCTTGGCTCTTCTCCTCAGACCTGAAGTTATTTAGCAATCAAATATTCACATTAAAAAATTACACACTGGAAACAAACCTCAGGCGGAAAATCTTACAATTTTGTGTACTTACGAGTGTAGTTTATCTACATTAAAGGTGCACAAGAGATTTTGAGGCATCCATGGAGGTTTCATAGTAGTGATTTCATATAGATCAGACACTCAAAAGATTTCTTACCTTGTATTTTGGTACAAAAATGTCTTAGAAAAGTGAAAACCAAAGGTGTTTTTTTTTTTTTAAATGTTTTATTTCAATATAAAACTAGGCTGAATGTTGTATTTGCTCCTATATGAAAATAGTAAATTTCACAATTTTGTACCAAAATATAATGTCTCAGCTAAATTCCTTTTTCGTATGGGGATATTTTTGGATAGAAACTTACACATTACACCAGTGCAAAAATAAGAATTTTCAATTTTTTTAGGACACCTGTGTATGTTAAATCTCTTGTTGCCACCTCTAACTTGTTGGTAGGAGTAAGGCAACTATACCTTGTATTCTGAAGTACAAATGACGAAGTCCGGGCATAGGGCCGTGCCGCCTTTCAGTTGCAGTGCGCCTTGTGCTTTGCCTATGCGCGCAGCTGAGTCTGTACAATGTATACATGTACACCCCACTGTTTGCCCCCATGCAAATTTTTAGAAGCAATTTTAAGCAATGGCGACCCAATTTTGACAACTGATATAAGTAGGGGGACATGCAAGAGCTATTACCTCTGAAAAAATCAGAACCCCTGCGTAATCTTTCCATATATGCCTACAAAGGTCATGATTTGTATGTTATATCGCCCCTATATGCTTATTCCCCATTGACGACGTGTAAAACTAGATTTTTTGAAAATAATATTTGCCCCGCATGAATTTTCATCAAATTTGCACAGGAAATAGATAGTGGAATAAATAGTCCAAATTCTTTGTCAAAAGTGTGTCACCGTTGATTTTTGTTTTATTCTCTTTTTATCATAATAAATGAGACATTCAAACAGCTGTGGCCCAGGTTGCTATTTCATACTTCAAGCTGGACAAGGTATTTTTACAGGCAGTCCATTGCATAATGCAGACAGTAAACATGGTAAGGGGTAAATCATTTGTAGAGGTTATCATGCATATACCGTGTGTAAAAAAAAAAATGCAACACTTGGTGGCAGGCGCCATAAGTTTTGAACAAAAGCATGTGACTACGTATTCTTTGTTGTAAGGTAAGATGGGACTCTTAGCTAATATCCCTGAAAAGTTCATAAAGGTAGAGTAAATAGTTTTTAAGATATGACTCCAGAAATCAAGTAACCTGCAGGACCCATTTAACCAAATTGAGGCGCTATTAACTGTCAATGCGTCACTGTACGTTTTGTGCCCAGAACCACCAATATGGATCGCTAAGTCCCAACCACCATTTTCCTTTTTTAAAGACAGCTACTGTAACAGACATTAACATATGAATGTTTCCATTGAAACATGCACTAAAAACATGCATTTTAACACTTAAAAGATCGAATTAGGAATGTATGATCAACAAACTCTTTGTATTGTCCAAATAAGACCGCATTGGATTAGAGCTAATCATTCATCATTTTGTGGCAGCACACAAAGAGTTTTCTTAACCCTAAATTTAATGACAGGAATGAGTATTACTGATACTGTTATTGAGTTTGTGTTTGAAACATAGGTTTTACTTTCATAAAGTGGGGAAGTAACATTATTTTCAAACAAGCAAGTTGTAGGCCCAAACGCATTATCATTTTATGTATGTGGGGTTTTCTATGAATTGTCATTAATTTTATATGTCTTGAAAACATATTTATCACACATAAATTTATGTTTATCATTATCATTAAGTAATAATTGAGGTAAATTGCAGTTCATTTGACACAGTGAAGTTGTTCTGCAAGAAATTTGGGCAATCAAATGTGATTTGCTATTAATATTGGATTGCCCATTATGGTCTTAATTGCCAGTCGTGTGGTTACCAGCTCATTTTTGTAAAATGGTTCTGAGGGTTTCTTGATTGTGGGGGTCCTATCTTGAAAACTATTGACTTCTACCTTACTGGGAATTTTCAGCGGTATTAGCTAACAGTCCCATTACCTACACAAAAGATAAGTATCACGTGCTTTTCGTTCAAAAACTTATGGCGCCTGCCACCAAGTGTTGCGTTTTGGGGGACACATTAAGTTTCTCTGCTCAGTTTCAGATGATATCTGATGATAACTGGACTAGTTTGTGCACGGTTTTGAGTACTCTTTTATCCAATCAAGTATAAACTGAATGTAAACCAATAGGTAATTAAACACGTCCTTAATCCTCGATACAGTTAGTTAATCTGCTAGATGCAGGAAATGTAAAAATTTGCTTTTATCCCAAGAAAGAATATGGGTGCGGAACACACAATACATTGACATTGTTCACAATGCGTATGATTCAGTGGTACCCCTGACACATTGTATCAGAATGAGAATAAATCTCAAACCATACCAGACAGCACAAAATTTAAACAAAGAATGTAGATCACAATTTGCCTCTGAAAAGTAGAAAAAAAAACTATCCTAATCTAATTTGACCATTACCAACTCAAGTAAAAAACCAATTGTTGCTGGTGGAACGTTGTCTCCCACACCATGCATACCTCTGGTTACATCTAACATGCTTGGCCGGGTGTGATGAAATAAGGGATTTCAACGCCCATTCACGAGCAATTTTTTGGTTTTTATTTTACATTTATGGCCCATGGTCCTATATAACAATACAGTTTTATTTCAGAACCAGGGGCATTTGCCTTTTAGCAGGCGGTCTATTTCCCCAGCCCCTGCTTATCAAGCCTTGTGCTTGACATAGGGCAAAGTTTGACAAAGCAGAAGTAAGCCAAAAGTGTTCAGCTTTTGTTTTTCCAAAGGGTACAGAAATAATGATGTAAATGCAGCATTGACCAGTAGAAGTTGTTATGCAAGAAATTTGGGCAGAAAGGCAAATGTTGATTGCTATTAATTTGTATTTGCATTCGGTTCTTCATTTTTTTTTGCCAGTCTGGTGGTTACAGCTCATTTTTTGTAAATTGGTCTGAGGGGGTTTCTTGATTGTTGGGGTCATATCTTGAAAAACTATTGCCTCTACCTGTATGGACTTTTCACGGATATTAGCTAACAGTCCATCTTACCTTACAAAAAGAATACGTAGTAGTGCTTTCGTTCAAAAATTATGGGCGCCTGCCACCAAGTGTTGCGTTTTTGGGGGCACATTAGTTTCTCGCTCAGTTTAGATGATTCTGATGCTAACTGGACTAGTTCTGTGCAAGGTTTTGAGTATCTTTTTTTTATCCCAATTCAGTATAACTGAATGTTAAACCCCATAGGTAATTCAACACGTACGATTTAATACTCGATACAGTTAATTACTAGCTGCAGGAATATGTAAAAGTTTGCATTGTATCCCAAGAAATTGGTTGTGAGGGACACACAGAATTGACCCCTTTTCACATGGTATGATTTCAGTGTACCCCTTGACACATTGTATCACGAAATGAGAATAAAATTCAACATACCAGAAGCCACAATTGAAACAAAGAATGTAGATACAATTGGGCCTGAAAAAAAAAAATATCTACATCTATTTGACCATTACCAATCAAGTAAAAACAATGTTTGCTGTTGCGACACTTTGTCTCCCACACCATGCATACCTCTGGTTACTAAACCTGCTGGCCAGGGCGTGAAATAAGGATTTCAGATTCAGGAGGCAATTTTTGTTTTTTACATTTTATTGCCCGCGTCTATTAAAAATACAGTTTTATTCAGAACCCAGGGGGCATTGCCTTTTAGCAGGGGTATATTTCCCCAGCCCCTGCTATCACGCCTTGTGCTTGACATAGCAAAGTTGACAAAGCACTAAGTAAGCCAAAAATTGTTTCAGCTTTTGTTTTTCCAAAGTACAGAAATAATGATCTTGTGAAATCTTCATCTATGGAAATTCATGGGCATGTGGGGATGTGACAACACAGTGGTATTTTTGTGAGTGTCTAATTACTGTATTCCTTCTTATCATGTTGCCCATATAATTAAGCTAGATCAAACTACAGCAGCCAATTTTGGCCATGTACTCGGCCATGTCTGGCCTGTTGCTACAGCATTTTGCAATGCCGAGTTCCAGTTTATGTAACCCTGGACAGACTCCCAAGCACTTGTATGCCTGGCTCTAAACATTATGCTTCTGTGTCTTGATTTTATTAGTAGCATCCACGGCCTATAGTCAATCAGAGGATAAAAACATGGTTGATTGTAATTTCTCTTTGAATATCATGACACAATTAGCTGAAGGAAGGTGGCCCTAACTGGAGTCAGTCTCTATTGCCTTTCCTCAGAACAGTTGTCTGTGTCAAACACTCTTGCCAAGCAAGCTTTCATAGGATTTGGAATACATCCTACAATTTTGGTTGTAGTAAGTACCCTCTGGGAGAATCCCCCCCTAAACCATTTCCCCCTCTCCCATTTCACCCACATGTTGATGTTTCTCTAAAAACACAATTCCCCATCCCCAGCACACCTTCTTTGTAATGGAACCTCTGATACATTGATGATCATGCTGATTTTTCTCAAGTGTGTGAGAAGATGAAAAAAACATGGCATGAAAGAGTGACTTGTAGCTTATTTGGAAGATTTAAAGTACAAATATGCAACATAATGATGTGTGATAGGGTTTTGAAAAAGCACATCCAGAGGGTGGGATGGGAGAAGAAAAGATTTTAGCTTCAAGAGCCCGCTTTCACATGAATGAAGTATCCATTCATCTTACCAGGACGAATCATCCTCGGAGTCACTGTAGCCGACACGTGGTGTAAATCTGCAACAGTTCATTCTTCCAGCTTAATGTCGTGACGCAACTCTGAGTGTTCTGGGTAAATAACATGAAAAAGATTGTCCAGAGACTTGAATAGTGAAAGAAAGATTTACTCGCAAGTTGCAAACATACTGTAAAATTCAATACTCCATGACTAGTATTTAAATACGCCTTATGATTGGTTATAGCGGTCACATGGCAGCATATATCTTGCACGAGAGAGGAACAATATGAGTCACCAATCATGTTCAGTACACTATATTTTACATTATGTATTTAATTTATCCCTTACACAATTGAATCACAAAAAGCAAGTCTCTGACACAGACATGGCTGCATATTGATCACTTTCACTCAAACAAATAATTATTCTGTTACCATTAAATACATGTAGCAAATCTGTGAAAATAAATATATGTTTAAATTTGACTGTAATTTACGTCTTTTTTTTAGTTCACTAACCTCTCTCACCGTCCCCGAAGGGTATTGAAGATACTCCACTCCAGTTCTTTTGGAGTTTAAGGGTCATCAGGGTAATTGCTTCTCAATATGCCCAGTTTAAAAAAAAAAAAAAAAAAAAATACAGAAATAATGATCTTGTGAAATCTTCATCTATGGAAATTCATGTGCATGTGGGGATGTGAACAACACATGTTGTATTTGTGAGGTGTCTAATTACATTTATTCCTTCTTATCATGTTGCCCATATAATTAAGCTAGATCAAACTACAGCCGCCACATTTTGGCCATGTACTCGGCCATGTCTGGCCTGTTGCCTACCAGCATTTTGCAATGCCGAGTTCCAGTTTATGTAACCCTGGCAGCTCCCAGCACTTGTATTGCCTGCTTCTAACATTATGCTTCTGTGTTCTTGATTTTATCTAGAAGCATCCACAGGCTATATGTCATCAAGAGGATACAAACACGGTTGATTGTAATTGTCCTTTGAACATCATGACACAATTAGCTGAAGGAAGTTGGCCCTAACTGGAGTCAGTCTATTGCCTTTCCTCAGGAACCTTTGTCTGTTTCAAACACTCTGCCAAGCAAGCTCTTCCTAGGCATTTTTTGAATACATCCTACAATTTTGGTTGTAGTACCCTCTGGGAGAATCCCCCACCCATTTCCCCCTCTCCCATTTCCCCCCACTGCTGATGTCTTCTCTAAAACCAGAGCATCAATGATGCAGTAGCCTATAATATGATGCCATTCAAAGACAACAACAACATCCTTTAAGTATCTTTATATATTATTTACAATAGAAAATTGCACATAAAAAAAAAAAAAAAAAAAACCAGTTTAGGTTTTGGAATTGGATGTCTATTTTTGGATTGTTTGCAGTCCTTTAAAACAGTTCTCAAATCTGTTAAAACTTGACACGCATATAATTTGAAGACAACACACTTTTCCAACCTCAGGGAAACAAATTTGCGTCCAAACAGACGCACTATTTCCAAAACCTAGTGTGAACCCTGTTATCTAGTAGCATCCACAGGCTATATGTCATCAAGAGGATACAAACACGGTTGATTGTAATTGTCCTTTGAACATCATGACACAATTAGCTGAAGGAAGTTGGCCCTAACTGGAGTCAGTCTCTATTGCCTTTCCTCAGGAACCGTTGTCTGTTTCAAACACTCTGCCAAGCAAGCTCTTCCTAGGCATTTTTGGAATACATCCTACAATTTTGGTTGTAGTAAGTACCCTCTGGGAGAATCCCCCCCTAAACCATTTCCCCCTCTCCCATTTCACCCACATGTTGATGTTTCTCTAAAAACACAATTCCCCATCCCCAGCACACCTTCTTTGTAATGGAACCTCTGATACATTGATGATCATGCTGATTTTTCTCAAGTGTGTGAGAAGATGAAAAAAACATGGCATGAAAAGAGTGACTTTTAAGCTTAGTTTGGAAGATTTAAAGTACAAATATACAACATAATGATGTGTGAACAGGGTTAAAAAGCACATCCAGAGGGTGGGATGGGGAGAAAGATTTTAGCTTCAAGAGCCCGCTTTCACATGAATGAAGTATCCCATTCATCTTACCAGGACGAATCATCCTCGGAGTCACTGTAGCCGACATCGTTGGTGTAAATCTGCAACAGTTCATTCTTCAGCTTAATGTCGTGACGCAACTGAGTGTTCTGGGTAAATAAAATGAAAAAGATTTGTCAGAGACTTTGCATAAGTGAAAGAATAATTTACTCGCAAGTTGCAAACATACTGTAACAATTCCATTACTCCCAGGACTGATCTTAAATACAGCAGTATGATTGGTTTATAAGCGTCACATGGCAGCATATTATCTTGCACGAGAAGAGGAACAATATTGAGTCACAATCATGTTCAGTACACTATATTACATTATGTATTTAATTGATCCCTTACACAATTGAATCACAAATAAGCACAGTCTCTTACACAGACATGGCTGCATATTGATCACTTTCACTCTTTTAAGCTAAAATTATGAATTTCTACAACTAATTTCCTAATCAGGTAATAGATGGTGTTAATTCACAGTCCATGTTAATGCCCTCATGAAGTGTTAGCAGCAGGAGGACATAAATAGGCTCAGCTGCAACCATTTACAATTCCCCAGAACTTAAAGTTGCATAATTAACCAGATTTTAGTTTAGATTAAAGATGGCTCACACTGATTAGTTTTAATTGGTCAAGGGACTAAGGGTGTGTTGTAAAGCTTCCTGGTCATTAGAAGGTAATAGTCATGACTGAAATGTGAAGAGTAAGTTACAGTGGTGAGATTTATTCCAACTAAAGAAGGAAATTAGTTTAACTCTTAGAGGCTATTTACTTGGGGATAACTCCCATTTTCCCTGTCAATATACAAAAGAATATCTTGGTCAGTAAAATTATGGTCATTATTAATGTCCAACTTGATCAACTTTACCACTCCACATTTTGATCCTATATTTGCACACCCAAATTTTATACCCCACCACTAGGGAAAATAGAGCACCTGAGTCAGGTAAGATCTGAATTAGCACTTTATTTAAAGGTGCTTGTTCCGATTATGTCTATTGTGTTCTCTACTTGATATGAAAGCTTGGCACTTGTACATACCCCAGGTTTTGATGGTAGAAGCAAAACGCATTTGCAAAGCCCTCTTCAATACAATGTGCTAATATTGCATGGTTAAACCACTCTAGAAACGTCATTTGTGTTTTATCTTGGTATTGAAATGGATTTGAGGACTCAAATTTCAGGACGACAATCAGAAAAATACAGGCTATTATCTGATATCAAAATCGATACTACTTCCGGGTAAATCAGGGGGGTCCCAAAGATGATCGGAACATGCACCTTTAAAAGATGAAATAACAATAAAGGCAAAAGTCTTAAAAATACTTTTTCATACAAGTACAGTGTAAGTAATACACAATTAAACACAGATCACTCCTCTGAACTTATCAGTTATGTGCAGGAAGGACTATTACAAAGCAATAGTGAAATTCTCTCTCCAAAAATTTGCCATGGGGTAAATGACAGTCAGGGAATGCGTACTGTAAAAGCCATGGATACAGAGTCCCTCTGCACTCCATCAATTGCCTTGGAGCAGGAATTTGATGTAGCTCTTTGGTTCATAGCAATTTAAAAAGTCACTGAACATCAATAACACACACACACGCACACATACATACACACACACATACACACATCATGCTCTTTCTCTGTCTGTCTCTTTCTGTTCCTCTGTCTGCGGGTCTGTCTGTTTCTGTCTCTCCCTGTCTGTCTCTGTTATACAATTAAGTACAGTCAATCTCACTAGAATAAAATGACAGCAAATAAGATAGAAATTGATTATGCATTTGATTGATTTTGTGCTCTAATTTGACATGATCCCTCCTGAAAGAATAACTGTCAGCCTAAGGAAGGTAAACAAATCAAACATTACTTTTTGCTTGGCTTTACTGGGCTTCTTGCTTGGCTTTACTGGGCTTCTTACACATGATGTAAATGTCATTTATTTACTCTCTTTGCCCTTTGTGACATTTTGGTTATTACATGATCCAGATAACTGGTTGTTTGGCTACTCAATATATTACCTGATCTGCACGAATTTGAGGTTAAAGCTGCAAGGAAAGATAAGTTTTACTGTGTGCTCTGTACATTTTGATATGATTTCTTATAAAATCCTAAATTGACAATCTCAGAATAAAATCAAACATCCAACATGCACATTGCATTGTGTAAGAATGAGATTATGTTTGCTTGCATGTTAAAAAGCCCATGGCTATGACCACACTGGGTAGAGCTTTGCTTGCATAGATTTATACAAGCATTTTGCTTCCTGTTCAACACTATCTCCGTTTCCGGCTAAGTCATTCATGTATCAGTTTCATCCTCCAAAACTGCTATAATGCCCTCAGTATGTTTAATCACATGTGAGTCTTAACACGCAAAAAAGTGATGTACTTTTTATGTTGTGCATCCACTTTTCAAACTGTTCTTTGAAACTGGTGGTTAATCTCTTTGTTCTGTGTAAAAACTGAAAGTTGATATGTTGCACAATAGCTTATTTAAACAAAAATTTAACAAATCAAAGAACAGATAAAACAAACTGTGCAGAATTATGCAATGCATAATATTTTTCCCTGCTGAATGTTGTCAGGATCAGTAAAGAAGTTTATTGTGTTATGGAGCACAAGGCTCTGTGTTCAAATCCCATCGAAATTCATTCTATATGTTGACAGTCATCAAATGTATACAGGATTAACATTTGTGTTAAAATGACCCCAAATGACCTCTAGATGACCTTTGACCCATGTGTTGAGGTTACACTGTGTGACTTTACACTAGGCTCTTTGTGTTCAAGTCCAGTATGTTGATACAGTGACCAATTATATACAGGATTAAATCAGTGGGTGTATTGAGTCAATCCCACAATGCACCAGTTTTGGGAAATTTCATCTCTATAGGGTCATGTGATCCCACAAAAATCCTATTCTTAACACATAAAAATCCTGACTTCTATGCTCATTTTTGCCCACAAAGCATTAGTACTTTTAGGAATTTTTAGCATGATTATGACATCAGTTAGTCGGCAGGTCACCCAAGTACTATTGTTCACACTAAAAATTCTTGGACAGGGTCATTTTACACGGGCTTTCACAAATACAATAGGCAAACGACCTTGCCATTGTCCACATTCCCTGCACACGTCTGCATTTCAAATCGGTGGAAATCAGGCCCGTGTTATAGCATACGAGAATTCAATTCCGTGATGCTAGTAAATGTAAGGTTATACATTTTCCGTGGTCTTCGCTTTCTTAAAAGAGATAGAATAACACGTACACAGACTTTTTTGTAGCACACAATTCAATTAATGATTAGGGATGCTTTAAAATTTGGTGGGATTTCTATAACTTCAGAGACCACGCTTTTTCAAAACTTCAAATTCGTCGCTTTTAATTCGTTGTTTTTAACCCCCAAATACCCTTTCACGTCATATTAGACCAACTTAGATATGAAGTTGACATTCTGCAACAATAATACATGATTTTATAATGAATTCAGGTATTTTGGACCTCAAATCAGGACATTTTCCAGAGCGTGTTCAACCAGTTATTGAGGTCACAGCGATTGTATTGTCTTCTCGTGTACAAGAAAATAACGCATGTTGGCGTGACCTCCTGATTGACTGACATGTCCTGTAGTTCTTAAACTTCGGAACACTTTTTATCCCTAAGTATTGACATAAGTTTTGTACAGTACAGTATAGGCACATTGCAATGCATTGTGGGATTGATTCAAAACACCCTCTGGGATTAAATATTGGGATAAATAACCCCAAATGGACTCTAGATGACCTTTGAACCCAGCTGCATTCAGATCTCATGTGCAACTCTACCTAAGGCTCGAATGTTGACAGTGATCAAATATGTAGAGGATTCATGTGTGTTAAAATGATGCCAAATGACCTCTAGATGACTTTTTTATTTTTTGTCTGTTTGTGTTTTTGTGTTTTTTAAGTTTTTGAGTTTTATTGATTTTTTAGTTTTTTTGTTTTTTTTAATGTTATATTCTTAAATTTAAACACATGCAACACATGAGCTTATTTCATAATCCCCTACTTAAGCAGGGACAAAACAGATTTCAAAACCCCCTATTCAAAGGATCGTAGGTTTCTAACATTAAAAAGTTCTTAGTGCCAGGCAGCTAATTGTGGTACAATGTAGTCCTGCCAATGTGAATTCTAGTTCTTTGCTCTTAAAATTCCCACATCATAAACAATATTGGTTTATACACACCCCCCATTATTGGAACAATTATTCTTGGCCAATCTTTCAAATCAGCGGTGGCTATGCCGTCTATAACCAAGGCTTATGATGAAAATCCAAGAACGTTGATTTCCATGTTCTTGCATCATCACAGTATATTCTAAGTTAATATAAGAGGATGATGAGCACTCTGACTAGGACATGCAAAAGATATTCTATCTATCTCCAGCCATAAAGGGACTAACAATGACAACCTATGAATACAAAAAACTGGGCAACAATTGGAGAACTTGTACCAGTGTAACCATCGTATGATAACTTCTGGGCGAGAAGTACTCAATTCACATTTTTTGTCACATGAGGGCAGGCTTTAGGGAAGGTTGTCACAATGCCTCAGGGTAAACTGGCCAAAATCTCAACATTTTGTGAACCAGTTGTAAGAGTAAATATGCAAGATACTTACGTCCAAGATTTCCTCAATCGATCAATACTGTTAACTATCTTATGTCAAGGAATTTTTTGTGAATGGGATCCCAAGCTCACAATTATCACAAACATTTATTCAATTGCACATAGAGATTTGCTTGTCAATAAATTTGTTGCGCTAATTTTCCCCATTAAGAACTGACGTCTCAGCAAAATTAAAAGTTCATCTGCGTCACGGATTATGAATGGAGCCAAGGTCACTAGGTCACTAGAAAAAAGAAGGTCACATGAGGTCACCCACATGCAACCCACCCCGCCCCTCCTTCCACCAAGTTACATCATCATAGCCTTACGGAACTCATACGGCTGCAGATATAAGGGTTAACATTTGACGACGTACACACACACACCGACATACAACCAGAGTATCGCCTATGTGCCTCCTGCAATTCTTGCTAAAACAAGCTTTTTTATTTAAATGATTTTTTTTAAATTTACAGATGTGAGTGCACCTGATGATCAGTTAATTATACAATATGTGGAATCTAATTTAGCAAATCACTGATAATGATCAGTGATTTGCTAAAATCAGAAAAATCATCAAACTCATATGTGTGCATTTTTAACAAGCATAGGTATCCTACATACCCTGACAAGTGATAAGTCTAAACTCAACCTAATAAGGACAAAATCATTTTGTTTTGGTCATTACTGTCTGTACGGACACTTCCTACAACACGTTCTTGAATGGGGATTCCATAAGCCCACTGCTGTTTTCTTCCTTTTCTATCATTTTTTCAGTTGGAAATATACCTTATGAGAGTCCTATAGACTTATCCTTCACTTTAGAGCTTCATTTGGTTAATTTTCACACTCAACCATATAGGCCATATGAAATTGGCAATACAAGGGGAAAGCATGGTTAATGCTGAGTATCAGTTTCTTCCCAGCCTATGTGACATAGAATCGGAAGACAGGTACATATTAAATATTAACACTGAAAAAAAGGCTCCGGTGCTTCCTTCGCAACATGGAAGTCAAAAGGACATGCCCAGGGATATAGCTAACCGGTTGGCGACCGTCGGCGACGGTTCGGCATGAACTGGCCTTGCTCCCACCAACCGCACAGAAGGTCTTTTAGGAGGTTGTCGCCTGAGCATCTGCTTCAGGAAATGGAAAAATTACCACATAAATTGGCAAATCTAAACTCATAGTTGTCCATAAGTGCCATTAAGTGGATTTACTTTTAAGATTTACACCGGCACTCAGAGTCGTCTAGCTATAACCCTTCGGTGTCCCCCTACCCCTCCCCAACTAATCGGGGGGGGGGGGGGTGTAGATGGGCCTTGGGTCAGGGTATGTTCTGACCAAGTCTAGCGTTTATAGCAATTGATTGTAGCGCAAGGAAGAATTGATAGATTTTCAAAGAATGCCTCTTTAATCAGTCCACATGACCTTTCACCCCATCTGTGAACCCCCCATATGGGCCTTTGGTCAGCAATTCGTCTGACCAAGTCTAGCATTATAGCAATTGATTTGTGGGCACAAAGAAGGAATTAATAGATTTTCAAAGAATGCCTCTTTAATCAGTCCATGTGATCTTTGACACCAATCTGTAGACACCCCCATATGGGCCTTAGGTCAGAGGTTCTTCTGACCAATGGTCTCTGCAATTGGCCTTTTACTTCTCCAATGAGAAGCTTTCTCCGCTACTCAACTTGGGAAAACACGGCCATGCGGCCACATGGCCACATGGTCAGACAAGAATTCAGGACTGGTTTCTAGAACCCTAGAAAACTTGGCCATTCCCACACGACTGCGCGTGCCACACTCTGCACTGCCACATGGTCAGACATAATTGAGGACTGGTAGTTGTCTCCATTTTTTCCCCAAAAATGTGTAGGTATAATAACTGTTGACTAGAGTGATGCTGTTTCAGAGACCGAAGAGCCTGTTCCGTTAGTCAAGCTCCCACAGTCAAAGTCACATCACAATTCATTGCACAAACATGGTAGTATTACGAACAGCAGTCCTGCCGATTTTACCCAGTAAATTAAGACACTACCATGGTAGAATGCAGCCCAACGATGAAATGTTCGATTTGAAACTACTTGGTTACTCTAGGTTGGTACACATGAGTAGAAAATAATCTTTCCCTGTAGGCCTCCAAAGCTTTCCCATAGAGGCATCCAAATTTGTCTGCCTCTAGGAAGATTATTTTTCTATTGATGAAAATTTCATCGTAAAATTATTTCGACACAGTCGGATTACACTTTGGTTTACTATCTACTACGTATACACCATAAGTGGATGATAATAAAGATTGTATCAAAATTTTTGTGTGCATGTGGGCTTACGTATTACCATGTGGTGGGGGGGGGGTGGGGGGGGGGACATTGGGAGGACTTCTTTACTGGCTATTTCGTTAATTTTGAAATAAAGTGTTATAATACTAGAGAAAGTTAAAGCATCAATTTTAACAAGAAAGTTAATTTTGTAACCCCTGATTAGTGTCAAATTCTCATTTTAATTTTGAAAAAAGAAAAAAATACAGCATTCACAAAAATCATGTTTGTCTGCCATTGTGGTTTGTGAACAAAGTCAAGGTTCATGTGGGGTCCTGAGAGGTGAATTTGTGTACACCATGTGTCATTAAGGTTCATTCATACCTCGCTGCATTGTGAGTTGCGTTGCCGATGTATCGTCACCTTGCTTGCAGCACGAAACGTAATCCTGCTGCAGCTGCAGTTAAAGAGAAATTTAACTCGGTTGCAGTCCCGCAATGAGTATACTTGGACAGATAAACCGTAATTCGAGCACTGCAACTTATCGCAACGTACGTTGCAGTGTAGTATGAATGAACCTTTAGGCCAGTGGTTCTTTCAAATGGAGCACGAGTATCGGTTTAATGCATAGAAAGAATGAGTCTCAAAAGGTCAGGTTTGACTTTTACCACACAAAGCACTGATCAATGATTTTCTAAATATTTGTTTTTTAAATTGTTGTCAAAATCAAATTTTTGCATAACTGTCCACAAATATAGGCATCCTAACATACCCTACAAGTGTAAAACCAAAGCAAACATAGGACACAATCGATATTTTTAGTCATTGTTGTCCATACAGACACTGCTCCAACTATCCGTCCATTTTTCAGTAAAAAAAAAATGAACTAATATGAGAATTCCACAGATTTATCCTTCACTTTTAAGCACTGCTGCACATTCCAAATATTTTTGGGCTCTTTTGTATGGATCACGATATTCTTATTTAAGTACTAAGCAGTGGGAGAGATATGTGGTCCAGTTGACTCCCTTCTGTCACACACTGTTTGTTGTAGGTGAGTCTTTGCAGCTGCACAACTTAAGTTTGTTTCATCTCACATTTGGTGTCTCTTTCTGCTCAAGGAGAGCTGTTGGTTGCGGATTCTTTCTCATAGGGTCTCAATATGTACAAGGTAAGTAACTTTTACCTTGCTCCCATTGCTTTGTCAATTGCTGCTTGAATTTGTTTGTTGATTTTTATATATGATTGTTGTTAATGACCCCAGGTTATCCTATTTTTCCCAAATGTCAAGCCTTACTAATTGGCTAATTTAGTTTGTCAATATTTTAACAGACACCTAAACATCTACTTGGTTGATCTTCGACTATGCAATTTACAAGAAGCGGACCATAGCCGCATTAATTTTAGCACTAATAGCTGTGGAATTTTAAAATATGGATGAACAGTCCTACCTGCTTGCATTAAAGTGGTGTTGCCCGAGGCTTGCACTGAATTTGAATTCTCCCTAGATTTACATACATGTCGCAGGTTTCAATGTGTTTTCAAACACAAAGACGACGTGACTGATAACGTACATACCTGATCGTCAACTTCACAGACTGTAACTTGCTCCTCAGTGGGTTTCTATTCCCTTAACGTCAAGTTTGTTGTTTTGCTGGAGCAGACTCTGGCCGATCTTAGCAGCCAGTTCCAAATCTATTCTCTTCTGAAATTTAGAACCGGAAAAAAAATCCAATGTTGTAACTCTGTTGTGTAACCTGAATAGAAAGAAGCAAAGGCTGTCAATTTATTTACAACTGAAAGGAGAAGAAAACATTGTCTGCCTTCAGTGGAATTCATGACAGATCATGCTGTGGCATAAATCTGTTATAAATATCCATTTGCATATTGAATTCAAAGGGTAGGCATTACCTCCACACAACAGCATGACATTCTGGTTACCGTTCACTGGCGGATCCAGGATTTTAAGAATGTCAAAGTTACAAGGGGCTGAAAGGCTGTACTGGTCCAAAATAGCTCCAAATGGGCTGATTTTGCAAGAATTTGCCGAATTACCGGGAGGCGCACGCCTCCCTCCCTGGATCCGCGCCTGACCTTTTGTGCAGACTACTGTTATATTTTACCATGACACATATTCCTTGGACAAATTTGATTGAAATCACGGACAAATCCTTGTGATTACATGAATGATAAAAAGTGTAACTTCTATACTAAAGCCAGGATCAGGGGTCGAGGGGTGAACCTTCTCCCCCTCACCCACCCCCCCCAATGAATAACATCTCTATTAATTATTGTAGTATGCTAGAACCAATACAACCAATCACCTTTGGCAGACAAATCACATATGTTATGGTTGAAATCCACCTGACAGATACAAATGATGACAGTGAGCTATAGCTTTCCAAAAAGGGAGACTTAAGCACAAACTTGATGGTACAGGAGACAGTTAATGGGGAAAAATTACACCGGTTTAGCAGCATAACACTCCGCTTGATCCTCCATGTATCTACGCTCCCTCGTTTGGGCTCCCAGCCTAAAAGGGTGCGATACATTACCATATAGTCCTAAACACATACATAGTATACACAGAGTCAATATGTGTAAAAATTATATTCCCATCAGGATGACTGCCATATTTCACATAATCACGATGACATCACACCCTTTCAGAAAGATTAAATTTGGTTTGTAAAAATCTTTCAGCAAACTCTTATTATGACACCAGGGTGAGATACACAACCCAGAACTATCCGATCTGCCTACTGACGGCAGAGTGAATTGGCAAGGTTCTGGTAGTTATGGGTGTGAAGGAGAGCACTCCTGAAGAAAGGAAATTGCTCGTAGCCCTGTACTGCGCAGCAGTTTGCGACATAATTTTCTTTTTGGGTGATCACTTATCACATTCATGTACACTTCTCATCCTAGCCAAGAGTGGGTCTTGTTGTTACGCCATCCCACAATGCACCATTCATGATAACACCATTATTTGTCCCAATAAATGCCCACCCGTTAACTTTTCGACAGATTTAATTATCATACAGATTAGAGCATATGTTGCATTTACCGATAAGGCCAGTGCAATTTTTAGTTTAACAAATGTGATAAATTATTTACAGCAATGCCAATTGAAGTACCTTAAAAGAATGATTAGGCCCCTAAATGTGGTGGAAATAACAACACCACAAGACTAAATGTGAGTGCCTGGTTATCGATTTCCTAACCACATAGGTTAATACACATCTCCATAGTTGGCTTCAGTTTGGTTATAAAATTTCTTAAACGGCCATGGTCTGATCACTAATAGCCTAATTCCCAGAATCAGCGTTTTACCAGAAGTGGTTTATTAAAATGTTGGAACTGAAAAAAAGCTGCTATTTTCTCATGTTCCAGGTGAAATTTTAGGACTATAAAGGATGTTTGGGTTTGAATGATGACTAAAATGTGACCATAATTTACACCAGTAGAACTATGAGATTAAAAATCTTTAAAAAAAAAAATTGTAAAGCTTTCGTTTTGCATAAAAACATGTTGAATATATCGGGCATAAAACTATATACAGAGGCTTTGTGGGATGACGGCCATTCATCAAGATGAAAACTTTATTCCACTTAAATCGGGTCATTCCCTTTAAGGGACTCTGCCCACCTTAAATATGCCAAAAAATCCCATAGGTTAGTTACTACAAAAAAATCCTACTCCCTACATTTTAATAGCATTCCTTAAAATTTAAGGCTCCACTGTAGTGTACCCCTATGACTGACATGTAGAGATGGTGAAAAATTCAGCAAGTTCAACCTAGAAACAGTGAAAAAGTAGATTTTTTATTTGTGACCAAATCTCGTACAGTTACCCCGTCATCCCACAAAAACATTTTAAGATCAAGATACACAGTGTAAGCAGAAGAAAAAGGAATGAACTGCGTGTAATTCTCTGAAAAAATCCTGAGAGTTGTAAAACTTGATTCATATTCAGCCGGTGTGATTCCCAGGAGATTATGATAAGGCATCATAATTTCCTATTAGGCACTCCAATTTGAAGCACTCTTTCATGGAGGGCCTGCTACTGGAGTTATCTTAGAAAGCATGCAGAAACTCTATGCTATAGACTAGCGGTAGGCACCTTCTAGGGTATAACACTGAATCTTATTGGAGAAAGTTAAAAGGTTAAACTAAAGCTAGTACATCAGAGAATTTGGGAATGAGAATGCAGAATAAGCTATGTTAATGCCCTTAGTAGGCACACAACAATCTTAGCATAAACATCCACTAGCACAAAAATGGTTGAAACATGCATCGAAAAATGGGAATTGTGCCAAATAAGCTGTAATGTAAACGTCCTGTGACAAAATACATTTTGCAACAGTGTGACTTTTTCCCCCCAGAAAGATAGTGATTTAGTTATGGTTGTTCTTTTTTTTTTTAATTGTTTAATTTAGAGAAAAATACATAGATTGCTTTAATGTTTGTAAATTTTGGAATACCAAAAATGTACCTTAAAATATGTACACTCAAACTTCAAATTCAGGCAAAATCTAACTTTGATTCCTATTATATGTTAAAAATTAAAAGTGTAATATCTTTGATAAAGTGTTATTAGATGGGGTCTCTGATTATAGAAAAAATAATAATAAGCATACGGAACAAGTACTATCCTTAATGTAAACCTAATAATTTGCCGCAGCCACAAAATGCCCCTGAATGATAGGGACAAGCGGTCCCAAAGAGGTTGTCCGATTATGTGTCATAGAATGCGAACAATATAAGGACCCATAAGTGACCCCAAATTGACTCATCTGTTACCCAATAATAAGACCCTTGTATAATGTATAAGCATACCAGGTTATGAACTTGGTCCATCACTACACTAAAAAGTCAAGTGTCTATCACAAAGGTGATTACTAAATATTGACAACTGATTACCAGAACACGACACAAAGACGACACACACTGAACCACAATCATGCCAAACCCTAAGCGTCTTTGATTGCATATCTAAAGAATACCTCTATGAAGAAAACCGAATCCATTGCCGGAACACCAACGCCAATAAAACCACTGTAAGGCTCCACGTAAACTTGGGTGACTGTACCATATAGTAAGGGGATGGCCCATCTAAGGGATATGAAATTTTTCATATTGATAGGTACTCTCCCAAACCCCATTTGTAAAGTTTGGCGCCAATATGTCAATCCGTTTTGATGCGAGAAGCAAACATGAGTTTATAAGGCCCATAGAGTAATGTGTAAACTTAATAGGTTCGACCAAAATGGGCATATTTCGCTTCTTTACTTCCAACACCAAACATCCTTTGGCTCTAAGCTTTCAAAGGGTAAATGAAAAAAATAGTAGCTTTCTCTGAATACAAAATGTTGACACTCCGGTAAAATCTGGGGGCTTTGGGGACGAGGAAATTAGCGATCGGGCCAGGAACTTTAAATGTATAATTACCAAATCACCACAGATTGTGTGCTTCTGGGGATATCTAACAACCACTTACTTAAAACAGGTATAGAGCTTCAACGTAAGGTAATGGTATATAATATGGTTTTGACCCTAACTTAATAACAGGCAGGATATGAGGACAGACAATTAGCCCATAGGAGTGACATTAGGCGTAAATACGTCAAATTGCCGTGATAAGGGAATGCATGATCCATGCTCTAACAGGGAAGCAACACTGTGAGGATATAATTGCTCTTGTTCCCGGAATAATAAACTTTATAATGATCTCTAAGTTCTTGAAGTAAAGTAGGTTCAAAAGTTTTGTTTTTCAAAACAAGTTTTGCTACGTCACTTTTTCGGTCACATATGGAATGACTTAATGACCCAGATAAGGCCTTCTAGTTCCACATGATGGCAGCCATCATAACAGGGTACTTTTAAAACGTACAGTTTATTTACTGTGTGTAATGCAGATCATGAGATAGCGGTTTAGATAACTAGGGGTTAAAACTCACCGTTTAAAGTCATATCACGTAATGGACCTTGCATTTTAGTGGGCCTTTCAGCTGTTATATGAATTGAAATTAAAAAGATTAGTTTTGAATATTCAAATGTTTGTAGCTTAAACATTAGGATACCGCTATGAGAAAAAAATGGAAGCTGACAAATTATGGATTCCTGGGTTTTGATTTGGCCTTTTGTGATTTGTTCAGTGTGGTAGGTCCTTACTATCACCCATGTTGATTTTAACCATCAATTGAAGTGTACTTATTCCAATTATGGTATATTAGCTCTATGCTTGTATAACAGTGTGTCACTTGCATACTCTTACCACCAAGTATTATGGGAAACAAACTTGCAGTTTTGATAGTAGAAGTGATAATTCTCATTACAAGGCTGTTATGAACACCAATACCTCCAATTGTGGTTAACCACATTAATTAAAGGTCCGTGGGCCGTTCACTAATAGACGAATCTCCAAAACCCAGATTTAACCAGAAGTGTTCGCAATTTTGTACCTGAAGAAAGCTACTATTTTGGTCATTTACCTGTGAAATCTTAGTGCTATAGGATGTTTGGTTTGGATATTATGATCGAAAATGTGCAACATTTTATTCAACCAATATTAATTTTACAAATTACTCTATGGGCTTAAAAAATCATGTTTTTAGCTCTCACATGAATTCAAATGATTGAAATATTTTAGCAAAATTTCACTGTGGGTTTTTTGGGTAAGGCCATTCAATCAAGGTGAAGTGGGTCAGGTCATCCAATATTAATTTTACAGATTACAGATTATCTATGGGCTTAAAAAATCACGTTTTTGAAAAAACAATTGAAATATTTGCGCAAAATTTCACAGGTGTAGTTTTGGGGCCATAAAGGCCTTAATCAAGGTTAGTGGAGTCCTCCATATTATTTTACAAATTATCATATGGGGGCTTTAAAAATTAATGTTTTTTAGCTCTCACAACATCAAACGTTGAAATATTTGTGGCAAAATTGCACTCAGGTTGGGATTTTGGGTCCAAGGCCATTCAATCAAGGTAAAATTATACATTATTGGGTCACCCATTTACACACACTGTCCTATGGTCCTTATTTTGCTTCTACTATCAAATGACAGACCAATTTAACTGAAAAATTGTTCAGATGTTTTGTGATATGTAGCCTGCACCCACTCATTCTTTACACTCTGAAATTTGTAATAAAAAGGTTCAAAGTCTAAGAAATTCTTGACAAGAAAGTCCAATCTTTGGTGATGAGATCTTCAAAAAGTCCCTTCCCCAAAAGGAAACTTAGAGGGTTAGGTACACGTTTACAACAAAAGGGGCCACTTTTTTAAAGTCCCCCCCCAACCCCAAAGAAAATCCTGCTTCGATACACCCTGGTGATGTGCGGGGAACCGAACATATGAAACTTGGGACCATGATCGGTCCATCCATCGTAGTTATGAGTCCACTTACAGCCCATCCTATGCAAAACTACAGCAAGTGAACTTGCCCATCATCTCCCTGGCAATATAGCCGTATGGAACATTACTTACTTTTACTTCAGATGACCTTGACCTTGCGGTCACTAATGATGTCACCCGTGATGTCACTGGTAGTAATGGACCAGTTAATCAGATGACTTTAACTTGGTCCTCCCTTTTGACATCAGCCACATAAGGAACCCTTATGCCACTAACCCAACGTTGGTTTTTTTAAACGGAGGAGAGAACTTTTTTAAGACCTGAAAAACGGAAATACCTAAACCCAATCTGGAACACACACACACACATAAATACCATATTAAAGGGACACAAAACTTTAACACACACATAACATATTTACTGCTTGCTTCTTCTCAATATCCCCTCTATTTTTTTCAATTCCATTGTATAATGTATAAACAAAGGTTAAGGGTTTTTTCACAACTTTCTCTAAAAAATTAATATTACAAACCAACACCCATTTGAAGTAAACATTGTTGAAAAACCCCAAAGTATGCATCAGTCTTGTAGCTTTCATGTGGGGGGAACCATGGGGAAGAGACGGGATATCTACTGAATGAAGTATCAGCTGCTCAAATACATCATGAAGAATTTCAAATGATTGTTAAAACGTTCCAAATCTCATTTATCAGACCAATCTCATTTCAATAAGCTATTATCAACAAAATGTTCTCTTGCAGGTTTGATATGAATATGAATCATATCCCATTTGGTTAGTTTCTCAATAAAAACTTTTGGAGCTTAACATTAACAACAATCTTCAAACTCACAACTCATGTGGCTTAACTCAAATTAATGTGTTAATGTACAGCAGAGTTTTGAAGTAGTTTTCGCTCGCCCTCCTATGGTTTTCCCTGGACCTGGCGCCGCCCTGGTTTGAAATAAAGATCTATCTAATCCTTAACCTTAATGATCCCTTAAAGGTTTCAATTGCTGGATACTATAAGTTAATGGTTTTACCAATAATGAATGTAAGGGATGGGAGAAATCTTAATAAATGTAAAAGATTTGATTGAGAGTAAGCTAAATATCGAAACGATAATCTATGCACTGTATCTACATTCCAAATAGTCTAGTGTCAGGGCATGATCTAGGGCAGATATCTAAGGTGCCATTTTGAGATCCTAGTCTTGTCCATAAAAAACTTAAAACTATGGAAGAAATGTGTAATTTGTATTTTCCCGGCTTTTGCACTCTCTAGTATTCATAGATTAAAATGTGAGGGTCACCTTACCTAGTAGTTTACCTTTATGTTGCCCTTTTTGGTTGATGAGAGGCTAGCAACATCCATTCCATCCTTACATATATACAACTCCATCATGAAACAGAGCCTGAAGCCGGTTGTTACAAAAACAAAAATTATCAGGAAAGATGCAACATCCTACAAAATTTGAGAACACCATAACCAGCATAAATCTAATGGACCATTTTCACATTGTCCATAAGCATTGCCATGTTACAATCCAATCTACATGTGTACCCCATTTGTGTGAGAACTCTCAACTTATATGTCTCTCTGATATGGATGGGGGAGAGGCAAGGTCCTGTATGGGAAACCAGCTAAATTCACAATGCATCATGGTAAATAGTCCATTTATAACCACCATTAAAGGAGCACTCCCCGATCCTCAGCCTTGACCCACAACTTACGCCATCAAGCCAGAGATTTTAATATCGTTAGAAACCTTGTATATATCTGCAATATATTTGGGATAAACTCTTTTCCATTCTTATGTTGAAAGCATTTAATTAAAATTATTATGGTTACTAGAAATCATTCAATACACACAATTACCACTCATATTACAGTGGTATATTAGATTGAAATAAAATTTTAATTAAAATATGTTGCTGACGGTCATTACTATAAAACAAAGGAAATTATATACATGTTGTAACTGGGTGGGGCACCCACCAGATAATAAAACTTCCATTCACTACAACTGATTGAAAACAGATTTTATATCAAGCCACCTTACTTGCCCAGACAAAACAATATTAATTTGCCACCAAAAGGAATACATCTCAAAGCATAAGAGTACGAGAACAAGAGATCATCCCTGCTGACTGGCGAATATCTCATTTGTGCTGCTTGTTATGGTGCTATTTTTAAAGTAACTAGTATCCTTTTCAGGAGGTGACGGTTGCTTAACTAGCTGTGGCAGTCGTTAGTAATGATTCCAAAACAAAACAAACTATAACAAGTTTGTGGTTCTTAGGGGGGCCTTTCGCACTCGCTATATATTCAAAGAATATAGCTGTGGGTGCTCCATGACCTTTGACCTTGGCACATGCAGCTTTAACCTTGGCACATGACCTTGACCTATCAAAACATATGGGGGATCCCATAGTGCACCTATAACACAAGGGTGGTGACGATTGAAATTCAACTTTTTCAATTGAGATCAATTTAAAAAAAAACAAGTATTTAAAAAAAAATGTCGGGTTCGCCAGGCATAATTTTATAAGAATAAAGACAACATTAAACAAGCATTTAAGAGGAGTAGATGGTTTTTCTAGTTTGAAAAGTTGCAACTCTTTAATTACAGAAAATGTATAAAAAAGAACTATAAATGATTTAAAGTCGATGTTTTTTGATACATGAGTATAAGATGATTAGAAACCAATCACATGTATACAAATTATCTCCCCGTTGACCTTTGACCTTGGGATGTGCCCTTGACCTCACATAGTTGTAGCTTTTTTAATTTAACGTAGGTTTACACCTTCCTGTCATTTCAAAAAAGAAAATAGGAAAAAACGCCCAATGGGGAAAAATGTGTTAAAAACTGGGCGCCAAAATGTGTAAAAACTGCATCACCTAAGTTACGAGCTTAATTTGATGTACGTAAAAAACTCTCCTGTCATTTCAATAAAGAACATAGAAAAAAAACACCAATTGGGAACAAATGTGTTAAAAACTGAATCCCAAGTTATTAAGCTTTATAACGTAGGTTACACCTTCCATGTCATTTCAAATAAAGGAAAATAGAAAAGGCGCCACAATTCGGCGAAGAAAAATATGTAAAAAACATGATCCCCAAGTTAATTTTGATGTACGTAAATATCTCCTCCTGTCATTTCAAATAAAGAAAATAGATAAAACCCCCAATGGGCGCAAAAATGTGTTTAGAAGGAATCCCCATCAAGTTATAAGCTTGAATATAATGCAGGTTTTACACCTTCCGGTCATTTCAAAATTAAAGATGGACCAAATTTCGTCTTAAAAATTATCCCTTCAATTTTTTGCCTTTCACCCTTGTCATATACTTCTTGCTCACCGTAGTGCAACTCTACGTGGCTTGATAGTTCACTTAAAACTCTCCTTCGTTACTCACCCTTTATCTTCCTGGAACGTTTTAACCAAACTCCCATTTCCCAGCCCGTCTTGGCAGAGACTCTAAATCAAAAGAAATGCTTTTTTAAAGGCCATTTAAAACATGCAATGATGTTATTCTTTTTGAATTGATCGCCTACACACCCAAACACTAAAACTCCAAAATAATCGTAGTACCGTAGATCATTTTCATAAAAGAAAACATTTAATGAAAGGACCTTCAGATATAGCAATAGACTCCTTCGCAATATGTTGAAAGCAGTGGTTTCTATAGACAAAAAAATTAATTTAGTGACACACACATTCCATGCACACCACATATACACACGCACAATGGATTCCTAAGTGGTCCTGCCCAGCGGCCCACAATAAATGCCAGATTTTAATGCTTATGATGTTGATGCCCGTTTGATGAGTTAGCACCTGGAAGGCGACAGTTTTTATATGTTGCATGTTATGTTATTGCTAATGTGTGTTCCGAGCTTGGTAATATATGCAGTAGTCTGTTTTTATCAGAAAAGCAACATCCAATATGCATTCTACCACCGATTGACGACTACTAGACTGCACCACTGATGTTTTTCTCAGAAAGCCTGTTATTCACGCACACTGCATGCTTAAACAGTTTGCTTGTGGTGTGATGACAAGGACATCAAACCTCTGAAACACCCAGACAGGTTGCCATGGATTGTGGGACCGTAACAAACCTCTGCAATAGGAGTTTCATCATGGCTGTGGTGGTTCTAGAAGCTCGGGGATTTAAAGGGGGAGGACCCGATTTAAGCATATAAAGTTTTCATCTTGTTAGAATGGCTTTCAACCCAAAACCCTATCTGCAAAGTTTTGCACTGATATTTCAACCCGTTTTGATGTGAAAGCTAAAAACGTAATTTTTGTAAGCCCATAGAGTACTGTGTAAAATTAATTTTGGTTGACCAAAATAGGTCACATTTTTGTTCATAACATCCAAACCAAACATCCTTTAGCCCTAAGATTTCACAGGGTAAATGAGAAAAAAAGCTTTCTTCAGATACCAAAATTTTGACCACTTTCGGTAAAATCTGAGGTTCTGGCGATTGGATCATGGCCCTATAAAGATGTTCTGTGGGCAATATGTCTAAAAGTAATATTTTCCACTTTTATTGCACTTTTAATTCCCTTCCCTCTCAAAAGCACAAACATTCCCTACTTGTGAAAAGTTCCAGAATTTCCCTGACTCAAATCAAAATATCATGACTTTTTCCCTGATCAAGGAATCAGCAAAAATTAGGTAACCTGATGCTACATGCTGCTGCTAATGCAGGAACTACTGGCTTCCTCTCTCTTTAGATAATACTTGTCTCAGGGTTTTTTGTACATTACATATATTGGCAGAGATGTCAGCTTTTAAATGTACTTTTCAGCACTCTCAAGGCTCAAAGTTCACATTTTGCACACAAAATCAGTATTTTTTTTCAAGTTCAAACCTTTTCCACAAATAAAAGGCTTTTGACATACCTTTTTACTTGACCACTAGTTTTGCAAAAATGAAATAATAGTACTGATAATCATGATTATTTTTAATTAATACAATTTATCAATAATATTTATTACCAACCAGGTCATGAACATGCACCAAACGTCATATGATAGAACACCAAGTTGTATATTTATCCAAAGTGTCCAATTTGGTAATGTGGAACCATTTCACTGTCACCTATGATGGGGAGGGGGGGGTCAAACAGGAGGGCTGGGTATAAAGCATGACCCATCCACACACTATATAAGTACATGTCAAAATGCATTTGGAGCAAAAACTATTTAACAAATAGCAGAGAAACAAAACAAAACGCGAATCAATAGAACTCCTTGGTTCCGCAGGTAGTGGAAAACTGGGCGGCGGTGACAGCAGTCCAAAATTAATGACCCAAACAGAGTCCTGGTAAATGCTTAGCAACGGGTGAGGAACTGCCAGACTAAAAATACATTAAATAATGGTAACCATTTCCTAGTGACAAAGGTAGCTGGAATGTGTCTGATAACACCGAGTTTGACAGCTCTGAGATACATATTCGTTGATGTAGAGAATGTTAGAATAAGGAATGTTCCAGGGTCAAATGGCTCACGATAACTTGGTTTGAGCCACTGACCCCACATTGATCACCAAAACAAATCCTATGGCATATATAATTCAGAAAAGGTCCATGTGCCATAGCTTGACCAGTAACAATGGATACTAAGGTGCCACAGGTTGTTGCAAGCCACATTTTAAGCCGTGGTGTTATTTGTCAAAAATTGCATATGTGATGTTATACCTTAAAGGTACATGGCCCGTCGCTATAGCTAGTTCCCAGGGACCCCAAATTTACCGGAATGGTACAAATTTTTGGTATCAGAAGAAAGCTACTATTTTTTCCTCAGTACTGTGAAATCTTAGGCTAATGGATGTTGTTTGGAAGTATGAGCGAAAATATTGCCCCCATTTTGGTTCGACCAATATTAATTTTACACAGCACTCTATGGGGCTTACAAAAATCACCATTTTAGGTCTTACATCAAAATGGATGGGAAATTATCGGCGCGAAAATTTACAAATGGGAGTTTTTGCGGTGAAGTACAATCTATCAAGATTGAAAAAATTCATTACTTAAATCGGGCAATCCCCTTTAAATTGTCAAAATTGCATAATGATTAAAATTGTTCAGTTTTGCTCGGTTGAGTGGTGGGCTCTAGAGTTAAAATGGTGTTAGTGGTGGCTCTGAAGCTGAGTGGTGGGCGCTGCCGCCCACCACCGCCCACGTAGCTACCTCACTGTAACATGACACTACATCAGCAAATAATGCCAATCCGTTCAATAACAGTACTTAATACTGGCATTCTATAAAAAAACTGATTATCTACTCTGATACTTGTTTTGGACAAGGGAAATTTAACAACTATAGGTTATACACCCACTAACATGAGTTGCGTACGGATTTCAATAAATCTTGGATGGCTACTTTCTTGCATGGCATCTGGTAAAAGTGCTTTAAAAATGTCTGAAAAGACACTTTATATAAGAAAGTGATGAAATAATCCTGATGGACATGGTAGACTGGTTGTTTTTCAAACTAAGCCTGCGCATTTGGACAGTGAATTTTGATGAAAAATTAACTCCGCGGTCATGAATTTCACATCGAGTTGCAAATTACTAGCTTTTGGCGAAACTATAGAGAATCTTGGTTGCCGGTCTGACAATCGTGCAAGTTTGGTGATTCGTACTAAAATTTTGCCAGGTCATCATATGTTTCAAATTTGGTTATTTGGTGATTCAGCTTGTACTTTGGGTGATATTGTTGTTGTGTAGTTCCTCTGTGAGAGTTTTAATGTTAAGAAACATGCTCAAAGTTGCCATTTGTTCCCCCTAGACTACTATGATCAGTGATTTAGGTGGTGTGTAACCTATAGACACAGCCAGTGATCATATTTCGGTCTCATTTTTTCTGAAGTTTTTGACCTTTCACCCTCAGACTTTTAATTGAATTGAGATGTAAGTTGGTGTTGCACTGAAAAAATGTGATTTTTTAAAACATTTAGAAGAGCTTTTAAAAGAGGCGGTACATGCATGTGCCTTGGGACCTATATTCTTAAGGTAGGTGAGCTCATATAGGAAGATTTTGCATGGCCTTTGGTATGGTGCCCACCACCATCTTCCGACGATTCGGCAGCCGTCAAAACGGATATTGTGTGGACTGTGGTGGAAGAATACTAAAATCATCCCGAACAAAGAATGCCTAGGAATGGGCCAATGTATTTTTAGGTATTTTACGATAAGTGGAGCTAGAGTGGTGTAGGCCTACCCTTAAGACTAGCAAAAGTATCTGTCACGACCAAAATACGAATGATCAAACTAGTAAAAGTAGCTTGCTTTTGCTTGTCCAGACCGTGGGTGGGGTGGGGGGGGGGCAATTCACATTGTGGAGGCGATGCACATGTAATGCTTTTAAGACCCCTGGTCGGTCCGTTTTAAGCATCAACGTCACCAAAAAATGTCAATTTTTTGACAAGTTTTTCCACTGTCCACCCAAGACCGCTATTTTGGTGGCGGGAAAATTTTTTTTTTTCCCACGAAGACACCTCCTTTTTAGAAAATTTGGCCAAAATCACACAAAGGAACCATGTTTTTGAAACATTTTAGCAAAATGTGTGGCCCTAAATAACCCCTATTTATTGGCAATTTGGCTGTCTCTCACCCAAAGACCCCATATTTTTTGCATGTTTTTACCGAATGCCCTGGGTTTTGAATGTGCCATCCATTTCATTTGGCCCCCCGCCCCTTCAATGTTAGCCCCCCCCCCCCCGTTTTAATTGCTGACTCGCTGCTACCTGGGCACATCCCTGGTACCACTACCACTGCCTTGCTGCAAAGCCATGTTTTTTCTCTTCCCAAAAAATGTACATTGACCCCGGTATCTAGCTAAGAGAAGCTTTTGCGTGTGTATTCAGATTTCTTGTCAATGAGGTCTCCCTTCATTAGGATATTCCTATAAACGTCCTATTAGTTAATACAACAGGACCGTTCGAACTGTTTTTCCTGAAAAGTTTTATCCATATTTTATTTACATTTATTGCATTTTTTCTACTGAGTACCAAAACCAAAAAAATCATGTTTGATTCCCATCGCCATTTGCACAGGAATCAGTGATAGCCAGTACGGCTGTTATACAACACAACAGGAATTTGGAAGGTCTTAAGCAAGTAGCCCACCTGTCATCATAATGAGTTTGCCAAGGTATTTTTTGAATGAAATGTATGCAAAGATGTCAATGTCTAGATTCAGAGCATTTTTTAAGCTACTTTTCACAGAGTCCATTGTGTATAGATAGGTTATATACACCACTAACCTGGTGCCGTAAGGAAAAAATCGTGGTGGCTACTTTCTTGCATGGCACTCTTCTGTAAAAAGTGCCGTTTAAAATGTCTGAAAATGCACTATTTATATAAGAAAGTGATGAAATCACATGATTGACCTGGTAACTGGTTATGTTTTTTCTCAAATTTAACGGCATTTGGACAGTGATTTGATGAAAATTTACTCCGTCGGGGTCAGAATTTCCACAATCGATTTGCAAATTAACTAGCTTTGGCGACTAAGAGAATCTTGGGCTGCCGGTCTGACATCGTGCAGTGGTGGTGATTCGTAACTAAAAAATTTTTTTTCTCCGGATCATCAGATGTTTCCAATTTGGTTATTGGGTGATTTCAGCTTGTACTTTTGGGGTGATATTGTTGTATTTCCTCTGTGAATTTTAATGTGAAAGAAACAATGGCTCAAAGTTGCCATTTTTTCCCATAGACTACTGTGATATAGTGGTTCGTGGTGTTTACCTAAGGAGTGATCAATAAGTTGGACTCACAAAATTGTGAGATCTTGAAATGTTAGAATATGAAATGAGGTAATTCATGCGAAGGTTAAGATTGGACATCTCGTAAGAAAGTATGAATGACAATAACCTCTTCAAAGTAGTCTTGTTACTGCATCAATGTCATTGTTTATGTTTTGGTGGTCCATCTGCAACCCTGTCAACCACAGAGAGCGAAAAAGTCAAACAAAAAGAATTTTCTAACAGGTAATTTAATTAATGAAATGTTTAGGAAAGAAATAGAGCACCAGCAACATAGGCCTACCACTTACAAGATAGCCACATCAAAATTATTTGATGTGCAAAATATTTTAAGCAATGTTTTGTAAAACGAAGGCAAATCTGTACTAAGGTATCTATTTGACAAATGCTGCCAAGAGAGCGTGTTATTGATATCATCTACTCCTTTTCAATTTCCACGCGACCGAAAACATTTTAATCTCGGCCTAGACCCTAATAAATAACATTTGAATACCAACCTTAATTTGGAATTTTTCAAAAACAAATCTACCTTTGCGCTGCCCATCTTTTAAGAAATGTCTGTTAAAAATAAACATTTCTGATAGATTCCGAAAAGGCTTTAAGTCATCATGCTATACTTACCTCTCACAACACACACACACACAAACCCACACACACACATACCCTATTTTTCCATGTTTGTTTGTTATAACAATATTTTTGGTCTAAACTAGCACATCCGGACCTATAGCAATGGGTTATTTGTAAATGGATGACCTGGTTTACCTTTTTATCAAATAATTCTTAAGTTCTAAAGGCCAAGCTCCACCATCATTTTAATATTTTACTTTTTAGGGCATTTCTTGTAACACTTGGCGTAGCTCAGTGTCTACACATATAATTGATCTTTTTCTAACCATTATTTTAACAATATTATATTTTCCATGGCAAAAGAACGCAATGCATTGAACGATGCATTAATTAACTCATACAGTGGGTATATTGCATAGTCCTTGACGAAGTGACACACTGCATCATCATATTCTAAGCTTTTTGACTGTATTTTGTGATTAGTGTATCTAATTGTTGATTCCTCACAAACCACGCCTCTGGACAAATTAGGGCAATTAGTCTCAAATAACAATTAAACCTTTAAGTTTTACATATTGTTTCAGGTATTGAAATGCTATTTTGTTTGAGTTGGGACAATATATATGCTGGCAAGAGTGTATCAGTGGCTCCAACAAGAGGAACGGATCGATAAGAACATTATAATTTAAAGGACCTTGGATACGCCCCCCTCAGTTTCCCTTTATTGTCTATTCCCGTTCCCCCTTCCTCTACTCTTCAATTTTCTTGGTTCACAAACTCCAGGAAAGGCTTCACTCCCCTAATGTTTCCCTAGGGAAAAGCCCGCTCCTATCCTTTCGTCACACCTACTCAGCTTTTCCTTTTTTCACATAGAAGTGGAGGAATCATCCTCGTTCAGTGAAGGGTATGTATACCTGGTAGCGGGAGGTACGCACTTCTCTGTGGCCAAAATGGCTTCCATTGAAATTTGGGAATGAAAGCATCAATGATGCAAATGCTTTACCGGTGTTATTTTGTGTTTAGTCATGTGGAATGGGGGGCAAAAGTCCCATAATTAACCCGCTTTCAAGTTCTACTACATGTTAACAAATATTTTTATTCAATATTGAAATGTGAAGTTGTCATGTATTTTTTGTGTAAGCCATTAATAATATAATTTGTTTCCTTTAGAAATTTAAATGGTACATATGAACTCCTTTCCAAGGGGAAATAATACCCCCATCAATACAGTCTCTCACTCTCTATACCTCCCACTAGGTAGCCCTGTAACTGTCCATCTCTAACACATCTCAAGTCCTTGCTCTCTCTAATACCCACCACACCCCACTCCTAATTGTTCGTCTCTCATACTCTCCCTGTCCTCACTCTCTAAACCTATCAAGCCCGCTCTCAATGTCCCACCAGGCCCCACTCAAACTATCCATCTATTACTCCCCATGTTGCTCTTTCTAATACCTCAACATGACCAGGCCCCACTCCAACTGTCCATCTTACTCCCAAGTCATCACTCCCTCTAAAACCCCACCAGGACCCTACTCTAACTGTCATCTTTTGTTCCTCAAGCTCTCACTCTAATATCCCACCAGGCCTACTGTAACTGTCCATCTCTTACTCTTCATATCATGTCTCTAATACCACACAAAGCCCACTAATACCCCACCAGTCCCCCAAACTCTTAACTCTTCTTCATACTCCCCAAGTCATAACTAATATGCCACCACACCCCACTCTATAACTACCCATTTCATTTACTTCCCAAATCCATCACTCTCTTTAATAACCAACCAGCCCCCACTCTAACTAACCCACTCTTCTCCAATCCATGTCCCTCTCTTTCTATTATTACCCACCAGGCCATTAAAAATACTGCAATAAGTAAATACAGTAAAATAAAAAATGAAAGAAATTGATAGCTCTAAATGCTAATGGGAATAATAAAACCCAACTACGGAAGTGGAGAGGAATGACAGCTGGTCACTAAATGAAAATTTTATCTGATCAACAGTTAACACCACATGCAATCAGCAATTCATTCATTAAAACTCCCATGAAATGGGCATCTCAGAAATATCAATTGATAATAAACAACAAATTACCAGAGACCTTTTTGGAAAATAATTCCTATGACCATACTAGCTAAAAGAAACATCAAGTTCATGATCAACACAGCTGCATCGATTGTCAATGCTTTCACTCTACTGTGAGTGACTGATAAACTGCACTTTTTGCCTCAGAAAATTTCCTCCGAATTAATGTCACAGGCATGGATACTGTTGGTTCAACAAAATAGGTTTAAGGAAGGGTAGCAAATCCATTTCAATTTTTGAGGTATTGGTGTGAACACCCCCCCCCAAAAAAAAAGGGGGGCAGGAGGCAGTGACTTGCTAATCCGAAACATAAAAAAATCATCAAAATTCATATTTTGTTACTGGCATGGATATGCGAACATAACCTGCAAGTGGTTGGCTTGAAATCCGTGTATTAAAGACAAAGCAGTACTTTTTATCTGATGCTTTAATTTCTATATGTGCATATCAAAATTCTGACTTGAGATCAAAAAAGCCTTTCCCTGTGAATATACCAGATTTTAAGTATGATATTGTGCACTATGATCTACACAGTTTGACCTTAAACACAAACATTATTTAACTTTGTTTATTCGGTAGTGGTGTAGACCACAATCAGCTGTTTGGTGTAGATTTTGAGACGCCATCGCTATAGGTCTATTTGCGGGAGACAGTATGACAAATTTCCTCAAATACTTCATTTTTTCACTATTTGGTGGTTTCTTCATTAAAGCAGTCATATGGAATTGTACACACTAATCAATGATTTATCAGTACAAAAAATGAATTTTTACATTTTTCGATTCTCTCACATTATCGCTGCTATAGTAGATTTCAAAACAAGGCGAACTCGTATTTACGCGATGCGTAAAATATGTCCCCGCCGAATATCGCGATCACTAAATGACAACTAAAACTGCACCAGTCCACCCTTAATTTTGGCCATCACTAGCTCACCAAAAATAATGGTTACTCAAGAAAATTACTTAAGAAATCTTAAATTCAGCATGCACAATCCCTGAAAATTCACTAAATTTAGTAAAATATGATATTTACTCAATGTGGCACACTTATTTTTGAAAAATCATGTGATCACAATATAAATTTGGGACCCATACGGGGTCTGAAAGCGGCGAAACATAGAATTGTTACACGTATTTTCACATTTTCCAAGAAATGTAAACAGGCTGGCAACCCAAAAGAATGACCACATGGTAACAACAGACTAAAAAAAAATTCACCTAACACCCAAAATCTAATCAGGTCGAGAACTTCTCAGCCCATTCTTCCACCAAGTTACAACAATCATTATACACGTTACAGACATCCAGAAAACTTGTACAAAAGCGTTGCGGGAAAAATTTAATAATTATTCAAATTATAATACTTAATTAGAATATTTTACACCCCAAATCTTCTCAGGCAGGTTGAGAACTCTCAACTGCTTCTTTTTCCACCAAGTTACATCATCGTAAGCCGTTACCGAACTCCAGATAACATTGTACACAATTTTGACAATTTCTGTGCAATATTGACCTTTTTCTCCCTTGACCCTTTTTCCCCTACCCCTGACAGACCCCGGAATGACCCTGGGGAATGAATTACATGGTGAGTAGGGGGTAATCCCCTCCCTACTATATACCAAGTTTGGCTAACTCTAGACTCCAGAAAAAGAGATATGCCCAAATGTTCCAGTTAACATTTTTATCACGACTACAGACATACGGACGGACGAACGGACGGACATACGGACGGAGCCCTCCCGAACTTCGTTCGGCGGGACAATAAGTGAGACCTCATTCAAAAGTTTTAGGTCTGTCCTTCATTCACCGTGAGAGGTAAGAGAAGTATTTTAATGGCCACTGTAAAAAGGTTTATGGTACTCATACAAGGTATGGTAATGTAGCCAGTAAATAATGTTGACCTAAATAGTAAATACAATACATTTCACATCTAGATAGCTTGGACGTTTTAATTGAAGTATCGGGATGAAAACACCAGCAATCAATGCATTAAACGTTGTTATTTGAACGTAAATTCACTTTTACAAACTGCAAACTATCATTCCTCATCGCAACATTTGAGAAATAATACATTCCTTCTATCAATGCACACGTAACAAAACTAAGTTTTTTAATTGCCATTAAAATGGCCAACCTGTTATTAGAGATTAGAACAAAGCGGATTTCATCTCCGGGACCAACCAATGGCATAAGTCTTTCTATCATTAACCGACTAATTGCCGTACTGAATGCATGTCAGTACAATAAGTGGGATTTTGTCCAGTAGCTTTGTACCATTGACAAATATGTGTTGTAATCTCAACAAAGGCCCTAGTCCCCGCTTGTCCGGGGATTGACCCCATTTCAATAATCCACCTTTGAGATCTGCAAGGAGTCTCACTTAATTTGAAATCTACTATAATCCCTTAATTCCTTGATCACGGCAAAGAAATAGGCAAACACTACTTGTTGTAAATGCTGCAATGTGAGATTGTATCATCACTGTTGATTTCTGTTCAGTTTTTAGGCTTGGCCAGGAAATCAATGAGTAACAACAGGATTGGGCTGCTAAGTGTGGCGCCTGAATGGATGTGGATTCAAGCCAACTTGGGGGACTATGTCATGCAATCATAATATTCATACAAATATACTTTTGCCCTGGGGGGGGGGCACTGAACTTTTTCAGGTAATGGATTTTTGGTGGTGGCCCCAATTTTCAACTTGGGGGCTTACGGACTGATTTAGTCTCTCAAAGTAGGGCCTAGGAACTGAAATTTTGAGAATTTGCAAGGTCTTTGAACTGAAATTTTGGTTAAATTTAACTTCTGGGGCAAACATGTTCTAAAAACGGACCTTAGAACTGAATTATGCTCAATGGGCACCCTTTAGACTATGGCGAGGCACACAATGGTCGGTCTTAAGGCCACATACCATAACACACACATACAGGTCCTCCAACTCATTCGTTTTCACTAAGCCTTTTCATGCCGTTAAATAATTACAGGGAACACCATGGACCTCTACACATGGATAGCAGTTCTGAGTCGCCGAGTGTCACACCATGAAGTTGCTCTTTCTTACCTTGGTCATATGGTGGGAAACAATGCCTACACCTTCAAATGTTAAAAAAGGAATTTTGGTATAACAATAGAACATCTGTGGTGGAATATCTGCACCACAGTGTATGCAATCGTTTTCCGGCCATATTGTCAAGGTAGAAAAGCAACTTCCTGTTGGGACACTCGGCAACCATTCAACTGTGCGGCAGCCGGGTATCCATGTGTAAGGTCAGTGGAACAACCCAGAAGGCCTTTAAAGGTGCACGAGAGATTTCACATCATATCAGGTGTCCCTTGAAAAAAATCGAAAGTACTATCTGATTTTTTGCCCTGGTGTAACTGTACCTTTCCATCAAAATATCCCCTCTGAAACGGATTAAGCTGAGAATGTTTCTTTGTACAAAAATTGTGAAAATTTTTAATTTCTATAGGAGCAATACGAAATCAGCTGTTTACATTTGAAATACAGCAAATCCAAATCACTTTTTTCTTTCTTTTTAAACATTTTCGGTCTCTAAATACAAGGCAAGAAATCTAATTGGAGGGTCTAATCTCTATGAAATACTATTATATGACACAATATTTGAGTACCCATCACATCTCTTGTTGCAACCCTTTACGCTGGTACAGATTGCAGGTGGAATAGCCTGATGATTACAGAGATACTTCTATCACTTCCAAACACACCTTGAAAGTGTCATGTGTTAAGGCATCCACCTTTTCCTATTTACAGACTTTTATTAGTTATTTGCTCTACATATACCTTTGAATGGCCCTGATATATTACTTTTCAGGTGTTCCCTAAAAATGTACATGGTGGACCCATATCAATTTTGTTACATATTGTACACCACCTGGTTGCAGAAAAGTAATTAAACATTTTAATAACCAGACAAGATAAAATACTATTCTGCAGGGATACAATTGGGTTTTGGGGGAATCCTGAAAGCAATGATTAAAAGAAATCCTGAAAACAGCATGAAATTAGGGTAAATAAAATCTATTATTAAATTCATAATAAAATCTAATATTAAATCACAAGCTATGGTTTGCTAATCATTTCTGTGCAGCCCACAATACCTCTGAGGAAACAAAAATTGTTACAATAAAGCAGCAAAAAACACTCATGTTAAATAAAATGAATTCCAAATTAAGTACTGGGATCAACATAATAAACAATTCCCATACTTTGGCTCACTTTCAGTCATAACCCATATGATGTGCAACCTACTAACTGGCATGTCCATGTCTCGCAATGATCTATGTATGGCCCATGCTTAAATTAGAGGTTAATGTCTGCATATTTTTAGCTTTGAGTGCATTGGCCAAAAATCAATGCACGCTCAGTTTGACGATGAATAATGGTACAAGCCCCGCAGGGGCGAGTGCCATTATGAGTCTGGTCAAACTGATGCAAGTGTATTGATTTTTGCCAATGCACGAGAAACTAAAAATATGCAGACATTAACCTAATTCATAAACGTTATTACAGCACACAATTTATGAATAAAATCTGAATACAGCATGAAATACAATGCAGTAATGTTCCAAACGAAAAAATGCACACCCGCCCATAAAATAAATCAATCCAACGTCATGCGTAAATGTGACAAGCACAACGCGTACGCTCATTAACATATGCACCATGCAATGACAAATATCAATGCATGATTTTTGTTCTATCATATTTCTTCTCTCATAATAAATGTTTATGAATGTGGCCTAATGATCTTAAGATGTCAACAGTTCTGTTATTATACCCACTCCAAGTTGAAGTTGAAATTACGCTAAATCTGTGATTCCTAATAACAAAACATATGCATTTACCTAAAGGTGCATTTTATGGTCTTAGCACCCTCTTTTAATTTTATATGCTTTAATAGATCTACCATTTCCATAATTCCAGTTGATTTTGATAGTCAGTTGTCATGTGAATTTCACCAGCGTATCCAGACCTTGGTTTTTGAGGGGACCCCGGGGGATGGAAGGCCTCTAATAGCCAAAAATAGGCTTACTTTGCATGTTTTGGCATGAACCCCCACCAGGGAGTGCGCACCCTGAAAGCACCCCCAAGATACGCCACTGAAATTGCTTGTATCACATTATAGGCTGTATTTTAATTTCTTACAAAATTCCAAATTTCTTGGCGAGACAAATCTCCACATGCAAGATAAAGCACACATGCAATTTTTAAGCCAACAGTCAACATTCTATATCGAATACCTAAATATTCTGCTCCATGATAACATGGTTGTCCCTTTGTAACCGATTCAACTATAGCTTCTTATCTTTCAAATAATTGGTTTAACCGATTTGCACTTGAACCAACTCATAGACCTAATTTTTTTGACATATTTGCATTTGGTAAAGCAAATAAGGATGTAGACCAACTGACTGGTATGTGCAAAGCCAAATTGATTATTGCATTGATCAGTTTATGACAGCTCTCAATAAGAGACAGAAAGTGGCTCTCCTGCAAAGTTGACATACTGTGCACATATCAATAAAAAGCAAAGAGTAACTTTATGTAGGTCAAATGCAGAACCTAGCAAATACAAGGAAAGAAGCAATTGAAATGATTTTACCTAGATATCATCCAAGCAGAAGTACAAGCATTTACTTTATTACTGTTTCTTTGATCTACTAATTATGGAACTTTGGGTAATTCCACAAAATATGTACACAAAGTATGATATTTCTTCCGTATTTTCATTCACAAGGCAAAGACTGATTCTATATCACCACTCAACACATTTGGGCATTTTGCTAGAATCACAAAATGCACCTGTAAAAGAGCATTTTGTCATAATTTGTGATTCTTGTGCCTTCTCTTATTATGTTTCAATCATGTGGTTTGGTGTAATGATGAGCAAATGCTTGTATAAAAGGGTCCCATTAACCACTGTGTGCAGTGTGTGGTATTTTCTATCTGTTTACCAACTGAAAATATACAAAATTGCAAATTTCTCACAGATACAAACAAATTTGCATGTAAGGTTAGGCACACATTAGTAAATGGCTTGTGGTTCATATGATATAAAAATCTTCTTTTGGCCTAATCAGGGAGACAAGGGTGTGTATCACAAATCCCCCTTTAGGATCAACCATAAATTTGCACTTCATTATGCAGACTATCAGTGACAAAAGGTTTTGTCAATTTGGTTATACGGTAATTTCATGTGTTAGTGTTGTGGTTACTGTAGTTGTATTGCTTGATGGGTGAGTAAGGGCATGTGGAAAAGACAATTTGTATTGGGGAAATCATTTCAGAGATACAGTGCATGTAACTGTCAAGACATGCACCGGTGCATTGTAGATTTTTTAAGTCAAAGCTTTTGTTCCTTCACCTGCTGCACGTAGCACATGACATGCTTGTATGTGAAAATAGTCACTGAAACGTGATGAACGTGTACATTATAGAAGCCTGTTTTTTGCCTACTGCACGTAGGCCACAAAGTGAAAACAAATGTGATAAAAATATATTCATTATTGATGCGCGTCTCTTTGGAAGTAATTGGATTTAATCTAATTAACAAAAACACCTGCCAGTTGTTTCTCATCAATTGACTGTAATCAGGCAATCTTATTTAACCCATTGGCCACTCCTGACCATTTGATTGGGTGTTCATAGAATTATATGAAAGTAATAAACCAATCAGAGACAATGGTATTTTAAAGGTGCATACAGATTTAAAGAAAGTCTACCTTGATGGTTACTACTGTTATTAGGCTAGATTTTTTAATGGTTTGTATAAAGATCCTAAGGCTTTCCAAACATAAGGCAGAATGTATTTTTATACAGCTACAGTGTTATCTATAGTACAATGTGCTGTGCTGTAAAGAATACAGGACATATATAGAACTTGTTTTGTGATGCATATTCAGAAATATCACATAATGTACAAAATAATTTTGTTCCTTTTAGTTCATTTTTGTTCCATAGTGTGGAGCAAAATTCCTCACCTATGTCCATTTCACTCAGTCCAAGACAAGGTGACAAAAAAACCCATTTTACGGAGAGCGGACCTTTAAAGTAGTGGTAGTCGGTAGGGCTATATTTTTCTTTTTTATTATTGTTTTCTTCTTTTGTGGAGGTCAAAATTGCCCTAAAATAGCCCAGGGGGGTCGGACACGATCTGCTCGATTTGGGCATTGGGGATTTCCAAACGGTCATTTAGGGAATTCTTACGTGTATTTTCTACAGCAGCCTCGGTCCAAGTAACATTGCAAAATCAACTTTTAAGCCTTCGTTCAATACATCTTAGTAATATCATAATAATTTAGGAAAAAATTATTGACTTCAAAATCCGTCGGGGTTAGTGGATTAACCCCGTTGCAAATTAGTGTAATTTCCAATAACGGTCATTTAGATTTAAATATTCGTGACCAGGCCTAGCCTTAAGTCAAGTCTGTGTGAGACCGTTCGATATGCGTAAGAGCGCCCTCCTACCGTTAAGTCTTTGAATAAGACTAGCACTCGGGTTACGCCGGAAGTTGATGCTGTTCTGTTGCTGTTAGGTTGGCATGTCCTACCCCCCTGAAAAATAGCCCAAAAAATCTGAAAACTCAGGAGAAAAAAATAAAAAAAAATTACAAACAAATTTTCTTTCAAAATTTAGCCAAAATTGATAAATTTGGGCTAAAAACAGGCCGATTTTACATGATTTTTGGAAAAACTAAAAAAAAAAAAAAAAACCTGCAAAACTGAAAAACATGGAGAGCGGTCCCAAATAGGTCATCCGATTATGTGGTTGAACAATAAGTGTACAGGAATGTACAGTGTGAGTCAAAATGATTGTTCCCCAAATATCCTGATTTTTTCTTGTCAAACTGTGCAAGGTAGCTCTTAAAATTGTAAATACTTCAAAAGTACATTTAAATAGCTTTCACAGGAATTTTGAATTTTTCATTTTGGTTCAGGCAACCAATATCTGCACTCATTTAAATAAAAAAAAAAAAAAAAAAAAAACCCATATATCTAATGCATAAGCACCAAGAAGATACTGATGCGCGGTGGCAGCGCGTGTGGCAGCATCAGTAACACACACAAACACACACACACACGGTTTTTGTTAACCCAGTCCCTGTTCTCGTGTACAGATTTTTACCCCAGTTTGTGTTAACCCAGTCCCTGTTCTCGTGAACAGATTTTACAACCCAGGGGTCAAGCAATAGTTTGCAGTGACCCGGCTCCAAAGGAGCGAACCATGAAACTGAAACTGACACAGGCCAGTTATTAAGTTGGGATTAATGCAACAACAAGTGCAATTATATTTTGACTGTTTAGAATTCTTCAAGGTTTGGAATGAACTCGTTTTTAACTATTAACTACGGCAAAACAAAAAGATATTGAAAAATACACACAAAAACCCGGTTTCAATTTAGGTGATACACCTTAGTTGGCTAAAGGTCAAAGGTCAGACTTTTTTGGAACAATTTTCTTTCATGATAAATATTAATAATTTTGTGCTTCACTGTGGTGAATAAATGCAACAAACAAGAAAGTTCTTTGCCTATCTCGTTTTTCTGGATCCTGTTTTTGGAACAATTTTCTTTCATGATAAATATTAATAATTTTGTGCTTCACTGTGTTGAATAAATGCAACAACAAGAAAGTTCTTTGCCTATCTCGTTTTTCTGGATCCTTGTTTGTGAATTACACTGTTAACATGTTTACTTATCTTCTATGGTTTACTTTACTAAATTTGTACACGCGGCATTTCGGGAGCCCTCTAAAAATGAGGCCATAACTTGAAAATAAAATGCATGAATCTCGGAATTTTTGACATGGTGATTAAAAAGTAATTATTTGTTAATATAAAGTATATAATAATATTCAAAAAGATTACAAATATTTTTAATATTTTTTTATTCATCGGGGAACAATCATTTTGACTCACACTGTATGAAATTATATTTTGAATGACTTCTCATGAAAAACAGAACTGGTGGGACAAACAGCAAGTTACTCACTCTTGCCTGAATAGTCTGCTAATAGTAATACAACCTGTGTTATAAAATGCTAGACAACATTTAACAAAAGTATACACCACTGACCCCTGAATGACGTTTGATCTCCTTACATCCTGTTACCCTATATAAGACCCCTTGCATCAATGAATTTAAGCATACCAACTTGATCCATTACTGCACTGAAAGGCTAGACAATATTTTAGCCAAAAGTGTATACCACATGCACAAGATATAATGACCTAAGTGACCCCTGAAAGACACGACTTCCTCATCTAATAAGACCACTTGCCTCAATGTATTTAAGCATACCAAGTATGAACTTGATCCATCACTGCAATAAAATGCTATAGTCAGGGACAGAATTAGCCGACCAATTGCGCGTATGTCAAGGTTTGTCAATCAGCGCGGCGCACACTGTGATTGGTTTGAATGTGTTATATGGGCGGGGCATGTTCGAACAAAGTATGATTTAAAATGTCAAAACATGCTCTACTTGAGTCAAGTTTTCGATGCACAGACACAATAATTCACGTAAGTAAACTTTCTGTTTCAATAAGCTTTAAATGTTCACAGATTATTCTTCACGGCCGACATTTGTTCTGCATCGTCAAATTACGTCACACGCGCAATTGGTCGCCTTATTTTGTCACTGACTATAGACATTTTAACCAAAAGTGTATACCACATGCACAAGATATAATGACCCCTAAATGGTCTTTGACCTCCTCATCTGTGACCCACATAAGACCCCTTGTGTCAATGTAAGCTTACCAAGTATGAACTTGATCCTTCACTGCACTAAAATGCTAGATATTTTAACCAAAAGTGTACACCACATGCACAAGATATGACCCTAAATGACCCCTGAATGACTTTTGACCTCATCTGTGACCCCACATAAGAACCCTTGCATCAATGTATATGTATACCAAGTATGAACTTGATCCATCACTGCACTACAATGTTAGACAACATTTTAACCAGAAGTGTCTACCAAAAGTTTGACACACACACACACCCCAACTGACATACAGAGACACACACAAATCATGCTGCCATAAGGTCTTCCTATCGGACGACCTTCTGGCATTCCACCCCAATTTGGGCCCGATTTTAAGGTTTATTTTTTTAACTATTTTTCCTGTGAGGCAAATCCAGGAATCCCCTTGGATCCCCAGAGTGTACCACCTTCATGTCTTCATCTGCTCATCATGCCTTGATTTTATCAGGTACCGGTACCAGCAAAATAAAAACAAAAACTTTTCATATATACAAAATGTGAAAGTGAGTTGCTGAGAAGGGAAAATGGCCCACATGGGTGAGAAGTTTACTGTTTATCACATTATTGACGCTAACACCACATGTTTGTAGCCTATATCTGCCAGGAGGGAGTGAAGGAATAATGGAAGAGGGGAAGAAGTTGCAAATTAGGGGCCCCAGTCCCATGACCAGGGATACCATGCGCTGACGGTGTCAATGGGCCAGCCAGCGATTTCGTGCCCATATATGTCTTCATTGATGCCGCAATCGCTACATCCAGAGTGCATTTTCCTCACTCAATGCTGTGGGATTTTATGAGATTCAGTGGTCCAAGGGTTAAAGCTGCATTTTTTTAAGATTCGTTTGCTATCCTTGAGAAGTTATTTTCATTTTTGATAGTGTAAGTTATATAAGCACCTTTTCGTTTCACAGTACCCAATGCCCATATGCCACTGTGCTGTATTTTCTGTCTGTTAGAAAATACAAAATTGCAAATTTCTTTCAGAGTAGATCATATCTGTTGATGCAAGATTAAGCACACATACTTGGGCCATTGTCCGAGGATCATGAAATGCCCAGCTGTTATCTGTTATTTCAACACAATCACATACTTCCCCAGTTTCTTAAGTTTTGGCATACACAAATGTACATACAGAATAGAGTTGTTAACCAAATTTCGTTACTACTACTATTCCTGAATCCTGATAAACACACAAAATGCTAACTGCCTCCTTATAATCCCGACTCTCGTGATTTTCACTTTTTACAAACCATACCGACATACATCTTCTCTCTCCGGCAGCACCCTGCATACCTCAAGCAAGCTAGCTTTGTGTTAGTATCACTCAGTACTACACTCAATTTGCATAGTAGAACTGCCTCACAATGTTCTCATCAAGAAGAAACCCATCCGGACCAAATGTTGAATTTGAAACAACTAAGTGTATCAGTTTGTGTGTAATTATCACAGTTCCAATTCGAAGTCATTCCCTATAAGGGCACCTAGCAGTAGCAGGATGCCTATTAATCCTAACATAACTGCGTTCCTACGCCATGCATTGCACCATTCAAAATAATCACATAATAACATAGTAAGTAAATGAACACCGCTGGGACTGTGAATGTAGAGAAGTGGACATCCCATTCAAGAATGTCAATTCAATATGCTGAGTAAATATCAAGCAATATGTCATTCTATCCCATCACATACTTCCATTATGTTTTGGTTAAAATAATCCAAACTGGTAAACACTGATTTTAAACAGAAACTGACTTCTGGTCACAGACGACATGAATTGCAGCCATTAGTATGTAAGATATGCATGCCCAAGTTGCCAGTAGGTCTATTCAAGCATATATTAGGCCTGCATTTAAGGTGAATATGTTTGTGGTAGAGAAGCTCCACCTCTATAATTTATAAAAAATACAATATCTAGCATACTCAAAAAAATCTAAATAGTATTATTTGCTTTGTTATTGGTGAAGGGAAGGACGACCTGAATTAACTGTAAATTAAATTATGTCAAACTGAGCAAACAAAATAACCTAAAAGTGAAAGAATTGAACTGTACATAAAAAAATGAAACGGCCATGACTACAATATATAGTCTGTGAGGTAAGTTGGAGGTTCATGGTGGTATGATAATAAGCTGGCAACTAGAGTTTGTCAAAGACTGAGTGTGTGGTATGCTGCATGGTATGATGAAATGTAACATTGGACTGAAAGCAATACAATACTGGTGGTTTCCGATTTGTAATTTTCAATGTTAAAGGTCTCACCTGAAGGTGGTTCTTCTAATTAACTCAAAAGAAACAGAATTTACATGCTGTAAAAAAATAATAATAATAATGATAAATAATAATAAACTAAATAAATAACTAAATCAATAACTAAATAAACAACAAATAACTGAAACTAAACGAACTAATAACTAACTAAATAAATAATAAATAATAAAATAACTAAATACTAAATAACTAAATAACTAAATACTAAATAACTAAATAACTAAATAACTAAATAAATAAACAAAACAACCAAACAAACAAATATAACCAAATAAATTAAAAAAAAATCACATTCAACATAAATAAAAAAAATAATTCAATTAATAAATTATAAAAAAACAAATAAAACTGTCCTATACACAATCTTCAGCCTCACCCACCCATGCACCACTCACTGACTTGAAAATTTTAGTGTTATTAGAAAAAACTTGTATTTTCTTCATTTCATCTACAAATTTTGGGGGAACTTTCTCCCATGTAGATGGTACAAGTATTAAAGGGGATTTAATGATCACAGCCTTGTGTCCCTTTGACTTAGCTCAAAGTTGAATTTTGATCTGACCGTTGGTTAAGCATTGTGTCTAATTCTTACAAATTTCGTAATTGTGTATTTTCTGTCCGTTAACAGACAGAATGTCAAACACAGTGGCCCTATGGGCACCGCAATCAAACATTTTAGTATAACATCAAAAAAGACAAAATTGTCCTCCAAATATGCAAATTTCTTGGAATGTCATGCTTGCTGCTAAGGTGTGGTGGGTGTTGGTGGTGGTGGTGGGGGGGAGAGATAAAGATGGTGACAAAACAATGATACGATTGATAAAGGCATTTAGGAGTCTACTTTTCATAGTTTTTAATAACAAATGCTAAAACAATTTCAAACCAGTGGTCCATGATCTTATAGTTGCTAAAACCTGGTGCAAACTTATTCCTTTTCCTTGCTGACACTCGCTGTTGGGCTCAAATTAATTAATAGGCACAAGGTATTTCCCTTTCATTAATGATGACTTGGTGTTAAAATAGGTGCATTTCGTTAATTTCAGCCACCTTCTTGTTTTCTTCATTGTTCACTAGATCTCTTGAGGAAACGCTTATTCACAAATTTGAGTCGATCCCGATCTTGGGGTTGGTTTATGAGCAATTGCGCATTGCCCACGGTCCCATAGGCACTGTACGTAGATTTCTGTCCGTTTACGGACAGAAAATACAAACTTTCAAATTTCTTATTGATACGACTGAATGTTGCACGAAGATTAGGTACACATGGATTACTAGGCTAACGGTTCAGATGATATAAACTCTCGACTTTTTTTAGTAGTCGGGGGAACGAGGTTGTGGTATCACAAAATGCCCCTTTAAATGCTAACACTTTCATCTGGTTTCAGCTGGCTCAACGGTTTTAAAACTTCCCGCATCTCCTATCTGTGGATTTCCACCCCCTCTTTCTACCCGGGAGGCATACAAGGCTGAACCATCATACTAGCATAGGAATACAAGCCATTTTTGTAAATATGGATGACACAGATGACTCCAATTTGGCCAAGTCCTGAATCCATTAAGCTTATAAAATGTCCCGAAGATAGACCGTATGGCAGGAATGAAATCTTTGCATAGATGGAAAATTCATATTCATCCCGACGCTTCATTATCAATTTTCGAAGTATCACCTGAGTCAGATCCCGAGTGTGATTATAACCTGTCGCCAGTTCACTTATTTTAGTTTGTGCCAAGATTGTTTTTATCCTCCCTCCATCCTACAGCACTACTTCTGTCATCATCTTTAATGAATGTAGTCACCGGTGGGGAAATTTTGTTCTTTTCTGCATATTGGTAGTGGAAACTGTCTCTTTTTCTACATATGGATAGTGATATGGAAACCTAAAGCAGTTTAGCCCATCTAGCAAGCCAAAGTTTGTGACCTTCACAGGAACCTCATGGGTCAACCTCAAAGACTCAACCTGGCATTGGCTAACAATTACTTCCTTCAGAAGATCAGTGTGGAACTTTCACCAAAACTGCTACTCCGGACAGTCACACCAACCATTAGCCACATAATTGATGACTGTGAGGTCTACAATTCCCAGAAGAGGCAGTCAGGCCTGATTAACCTCGACAACGAAACGAATCACTTTTAAAGACGGATCTTCCACCGTGATTTTGGAACAAACAAAGTGAGTGACTAGAGCAGAGCCCAATCAAACAATAGTGATGGATTTTTAATTCAAACTGGCGTGGCGAACCACTCAGAGACAACAGACATGTGGTCCAGTCTATCGTAAAAGCCCTTTCATGAATGCCTTTAAACACATTATTTGGTATTTTATGTAATGTGGATCATAACTGAATTCATGTCTTTTCACTTTACCTTTTTTTAATGTATTATAAAAGCTTCCATCAGCCGTAGCCCACGCTCGTTGAAAATCAAAGTGGTCCCTGGTAAATGACAATATGCAGTATTGTGCACGCCCCCTTTAATTTAATGGATTTGACAACATACCTTGATTGTAACAAAACACTTTCCATCTCATCAATTGATCATGTGCCATGACTTGGAACACCATTTTCACCTTCGAAATAATGACCTCAAACTATGGTAGACATTTCATATAGAAGTCCCAAGTATGCAAATGAGGTATTGCAATTGATTCCATCACGCACTGTATGATGTTGTGCAGTAGTGCAGGACGGAATCAATGGCAATACCTCATTTGCATACTTGGGACTTCTATATGAAACATTTACTAAAATGGTCCCTAGATACCTTAACCTTAAAAGTTTACCATAAGGTGATCCCACAGTGAAATGATCAGTCAATTTTATCCCAATCAGTTAAATGGAACAGCATTACAGTGTAGGCAAAAAAGTTTGTCCTCCACCACTTATTTTAAGAGGAATCGGTCAGTCGGAATAACCTTTTAATTATTTCCATTTATTTTTTAATTAGTTTTTTATTTTATTTTTTTTATTTTGGACCTTTTTGTTTTAATTTTATTTTGATTTTTTCTGGATTTTTCTTGTTTTTGTTTTTATTTATTTGAATTGTTTGTATTGGATTTTTTGTGTGGATTTTCTTTTCCTTGTTTCATTTGAATATTTATTTTAATTTTGTGTTTGTTGTTTGCGTTTTGCTTGTTTTTGTTTTGTGTTTTTATTTCCAACCAAGATATTAGGAAAAATATCCATGAAGGTCATTTCTTTTTTATAAATGCCCTTAAAAATCAAAGCACTGCACAACACATATGGTCAAAATTTAAAAATCCCTCTTTTTATTGAAAATTGAAAAAATACAACCTCATTTACCAGTGAATCAAATAAACAGATGTTAACAAATAGTAATTTATAAAAGACAAAAATTCAAATAAAAATGTCGCAAACTAAAAATTAAACAAAGACTCTAACATGGTGCCTCTGGTTATTTATAGTGTGCTTACAATGTACAACACCTGGAAATTATAAGACATATAAAATCCCACGACAAGTAAATGAGAAGCATTATTTGCAACCATTAAGCTCTTGCTTGCATACCAATGAATATATCCACTAATGTGACAAATATAAACATGCAATTCTTGGTAAAAACAGATGTAACGCTACTTAGTTTTACGTGGCAGGCCTGGCACACCATAAGAAACTGCCATTTTCTAGGGAAATGAAATTGAATTGGTGCCATGGAAATGCTATGGTAACAGTCATCACTGGTGTGGCTTTTCTCTCTACAGTTGTCATGTCATAGAGACATTAAGGGGTTCCACTGGGGGGGGGGGGTGAAATGTATCTGGGCGACTATTTGCCTACAACATGTATTTTAAGAAAAGAGTAGCACTGATATAAAATGCATTCCTTAATGATGCCTGTCCATTGCTGCTAATCACAGTATGTCTGTGTGTGTGTGTGCATATGTGTGTGTATGCATGTGTGTGTGTGTGCATGGATTTGTGCATGTGCATGTGTGTGTATTTAATTCTTTCACACAGTAGGTAAGCACATAACAATTATTTAACACAGGCATCTGAGGAGGGCAGAGAGAGCAATGATGAGAACCATGTGTGGTGCGGAGTTGATGGATAGGATGAAGACTGAGGACTTGATGCAGATGTTGGGTTTGGAAGCGGTGGACCGGCTGGCGAAGGCGAATAGTGTACGTTGGTATGGGCATGTGCTGAGGAAGGAGGAGGGACATGTTTTAAGGGCTTTTGAGTTTGATAGGAGGTTTGAGGAGGATGGGATGTCCAAAGAAGACTTGGAAGAAGCAAGTGGAGGAGTAGAGTAGGAGGGTTGGGTTGAGGATGGAGGATGCATTGAATCGGGTGAAGTGGAAGGAGGGAGTAAGGGCGGTTGCTGCGAGTGTGAAGTGAATCTGGCCACCCTCGTTCGCGGGGGACAAAACCAGATTTAAAACTTTTGTTTTACTACTACTACTACATCATTCTTGATAAAATCAGAATAGCAATATAATCGATTATGAATTTTAGTACCAGCACAAATTTGCCATTTGGACATCTTGTTATTGATTTCAATCTAATAACTTACACAAAAAGCCATCGATGTCAACCATATGTGGCTTTAATACACAGCACAGTATGCTTACCTCTTGGTGAAACAATTCTTCATTTTCTCATTCTAAAAATAATATTAATTTCCAAAAATACCAAAATTACAAAAAAAAAAAATCTTTCAAAATTAATATTTTCATTAAAGGTGCCTGCCCGATTACAACATAAGAAAAATACAAGGTTTCCATACTCTGGCTCATAATTTCTTGGGACAGTTTAGAACGCACGCCAGCTTCCCCGGCAAAATGGCCCACCATCGTGTTGCAGGTAGACACAGTACACGCAATGATCAATGTGTGCGTTTTTTATGTCCAAGAAATTATGGCTCAGAGTATGGTATCAAAAACTTGCGTTTGATGGTGTGAAAGGTGGGGATCGAGGCTGAGGATCGGGTAGAGAACCTTTAAAGGGTCCACGCAAAAATCATGTGATTAGGGGAACTAAAGTCCCATGTACATGTACGAATGTTATCAGTGCTGCTCTTAATTTTCTTACAATAAGCAATGATGCACTCACAGCCACCCTAGTGGAACCCCTTAAGTCTATTTACAAACTAATTAAATTGATCTTTGCCTAACTTAGCATTTTCATACCAAAATGAGTAAAGGAAAAAAAATCACAAAATGAAAAATATTCTGTATTAATAATAAATTGAAAATCCTGGTGAATCGCTGCTTTCACAATTGGTTTTCTGTCATCAACCACACAGTTATGAATGCGTTCTTTGTACATCACTCTATGGCTTTATTATGTCATGGAGATATTAGCTATGCCTGTTTATTGTCTACATAAATTTACGCCAACATAAACATGGCATTTGCATTTACATAACAGAATATATATAAAATGCATTCTATCTTTTGGTAGAGTCACAATTGCTTTGATGTGTACAGATCTGTAAATGATAGAATTTTGTTTGCAAGAGTGACCAAGCTGAAAAAAAAGAAAAAAAATCACAGCCTTATCTTTAGGATAAAATTTCTCAATGTTCACAATGAGGAGGGGGGGACGACCAACAGGCCTGACGACCAAAGAGGACATGGAAGAAACAAGTTGAGGAAGGAGTAGGAGAATTGGGTTGAGGATGGAGGATGCAATGAATCAGGCAAAGTGGGAGGAGGGAGTATGGGTGATTGCTATGAGTGTGAGGTAAATCTGGCCACCAACCCGTTTTACAGGGACAAAACCAGATTTAAAACTTTGGATTTACAGCACAGTGGCCTATGGGACCCTGTGATACAAAATTTTGGGAATAAGCTTTTCCCAAGAATATCTATTCATCCATACATAAAGCAGAGGGGCTAAATCACAAAATGTACCTTTAAATGAGTGTAGATGTCAGGGTATTTACGTGTTAAGAATATAGGATTTTTGCGGGATGGAAAAGGTGTAAGGTGTAATTTCCCAAAACCGTGGCATTGCCTCAATACACCCTCTGCAGTATACTCTATAGGGATTAAAAAATCATTGTTTTAGTGCTCACATCAAAACAGATTGAAATATCAGCATATATGAGGAATATAAAACAAATATAAAAATAGTACAGTGTATCAGTGTTTAAGTGGAGTCAAAATATTTTTTAAGCCATGACCCGAGAAGACGAGTAACCCGCAGAACCATTTTACCAATTTAGGCGCTAGTGTATCATTACATTATGGCACTGTACTATCTGCATGTGTCGCCTGCCGCGCGGTTTGTGAATGATAAGCATCATATGAACCCTTGACCTTGGTATGTGACCTTTGACCTTTGCATGTGACCTTTGACCTTGCCATTTGACCTTTGACCTCATTAACAAATGAGGGACCAATGTTGCACCTAGGATTCAGGTTTGGTTCCCATTGAACGTCAACTTTTCTATCTAGGTCAATGTTACATTTTCAGCTTGACCTCACAGACCTTTGACCTTGATTTGAGACCTTTGACCTCATCAGCAAATGCGGGATCCCATGTTGCATCTATGACTGAAGTTTGGTTTAAATCCATCAAAGTATGCAGATATTACAAGCAAATGTTAACCCTTTTTCACAACAACAGACAACAGACTACTGCCTACAGGGGACAAAGTGATCCCTATGTGTCTTCCTGCCTCAAGGCAGGCGATACAAAAATGAAGGTGTGGTGGAGGGGTACGTTAGTGGCAAACCAGGGGAAGGGGATTTCAAAAAGGTCGCCTATATCTACCGGAAGCTCTGAATCTATTGATGACGGGGAAGCAAGGGCAATCCTTAAAAATTTCGGTTGTGCCATTCTAAAGGCATGTGCTCTCCATTCCTAAAACAAACAGTCCAGAAGAAAGCGTACAAGTACGTATACGTACAAGTACATATATACGTCATAATTCCCACAATGCAATGCAACTTTTTAAAGAAATACATAAGGTTTTAACATTTCACCCCGGGACAGTTTATTTTTACAGTTCTGAAGCTGCAATCTTCACTACATAGAGTTTTAAAGCTTATCAACAAAATGTATGTGCAGATTTTTTATATCTTTTTTCAAATAAAAGATATTAATTAAGAAAATTGATATGACGTAATCAGTGATATTTTTTTCAATAATTAAATTTCGACACATGAAATCAGAATTTTGACACATAGAACTTGGTCATAATGTTGTTTTGGCATTAGTTCTGAAATTAGTATCCTTTCTCGTCTCAAAACTGAGAATCCCGAGAGTGATTTTTAAAATTCTTTTGCTATTTCTCCAATTTGGTGACGTATGTACGTACTTACGCTATCGTCTGCACTTACAAATGCGCACAAAGGGTGCAAACTACCACTAATTTCATTACAGAGTGTTAATTTTTGGTCTTTGAACATTCCTGTAAGTGACAATTCATACTGTTTGCACGCGAAGCGCGCGAAAATTTTAATGAAAATACATATTTAATTGATTAATCAAACACTGAAAATCAGTTTGGCTTGCTTGACATTCATAATTTCCTTATAGTCGAGTTCATTTGGGTCTTTGAACAGTCCTATATAGTGACAATTCATACTTCGCGCGCGGAAATTTACAAATCAATGATTAATTCAAACACTGCAAAAACAGTTAGGCTTGCTTGAAACATAGTTAAATTATATTATTTACCAAATTACTGTTCGCCTTTATACAAGTTCCTTCATTTTCATTTAAATGAACTTCGCGACCCCCTTCTTAAGGGTCTGTGACCCCCAAAAGGGGTTCGACCCTAGGTTGGAAACCTGGATTAGAGCTAATCAATCGTCATAGTTTGTGAACAACTCACAGCGTTAATCTTAGCAAAAATTAATATACTGATGTGTTTGGCATGAAAACATGTTTTACTTTCATAAAGTTCAGAAGGTAACACGCAGTTGCATACCCAGCATTTACAATTTTACGTATGTGCAGTTTGTTAATGACTTAGTCATGGTTTTTATCGTATGGAAATGTATTTTCACCAAATAAATTAGTGTTTTATTATGATCAGTTTTTAAATACTTTAATTATGTAAATACAGTTTTTTGATCCAGTAGATGTTGTTCGGCCAAGGAAATTTGGCAATTAAAATGTTTGACTGCATTCAAAATTGTATTTGCCATTCTGTTCCAGTGCCACTTTTGTGGTTATACAGCTCCTCATTTTTGTAAAATGGGTCCTGCGGGTACTGATTGTTGGGCTATATCATAAAAAAACTACTGCACTAGGTTACCATAAGATTTTCAGGACTATTAGCTAACAGTCCCTTCTTAAAAAACTACAACCCCAAATAAACAATCAATCATATATTTTTGTTCAAAACCTATAGGCTATGGCTGAGGGCAAAGTGTGCGGTTTATTGGGCATAAGATTTGGGAGTTTTTGAAGATGAAGGAAGGTGCTTCCATGATGTTACAACGGCCATAAGAGATAAAGGCATTGAAGATGATACATTGTTTAAAAACAATTTATTTAGAACTGTGATAATTTGCATATAAAATGAATATATAAAGGACCTAAGCCCAATTTTAACCAAAAAGTTTTACATTTACAATTTTTCAAATTGCCCTAGTTTCTAAAAATGTGTGATAAATCTCTACCAAATGTCCACAATTTTGAAAAATTGAAAAGCACCATGTGTCAAGCAACAATGAGAATTATCCTAGTTTGTAGGAACCGAACTGCAATCGACACTTTCCGTAAGCATACGGACATCTCCCACGCCCTACAGACACTTGTACAGAATATCCAGGTAATATAAGGAATTAGATCATATGTACTCTAATATTTTTTCAAAATCTTGGATATGTGCTTTACCATTGATACTCATTGCATTATTCATCATAATTTTAACCTATGTGTTATTGATAGTGAGTAGCTTTATTCTCAAAGGCTTGAAAAACTGGGCTGGTAGTACAGGTATGGTATACCACAAAAATTGGTTTTTGTTTGTGATAAATTGATGTTATAAAGGGCATCGTGATTCCAGCACCTTCTGTTTTATTCATTGTCCACTAGACATCCTTGACAAAAGCTTATTTACAAAATTTGAGTCGATCCCTAATCTTGCGGTTTTGTGTTATGCGCAATTGCTTGTTTCCACGGTCCATAGGCCACTGTGCTGTAATATCTGTTCTGTTTACGGACAGAAAATATAAATTGCACGAATTTCGTACATATGCGACAGAATTTGCACGTAAGATTAGGGACAATGGAATGACTAAGGCGACCGTCAGAGATATGAAAATCTAAAATTATGTCAGGTAGTAGGGGGGACGAGGTTGTGGATACAAAATGCCTACCCTTTAACATTCCTACCATAATGAGTATGTGATCAGCTCAATTCCATGCACCACACCAGGATTTCATAGGCAGCTGCAGGCAAATTGCGCCCGCCAACATTGATCTTTGGCCCTGACCTTAGGAAAACATAAGAAATTAAGGGTATTTGGCCCTAAGGTAGGTACTTCAAATGTGTTCAGCATTCTGTCTGCCCTTCAGCTAATATTAATTAATTGAGGAACCCCTGTACCACACCATTACAACTATGGTATGACTTGTGTTGTAATGGTCATATTACTGAACCTCACAGTAATTAAAAAACACAAATTTAAAAAATTTAATTCATTGTTATAAAAACCACATGCAAATCAGGAATTTCAGACCTTATAAAGATACACTTGATAAAATCCATGTCACTGTCCGTGTTCATGTTCATCAGTTTGTTCACAAATATCATCAAATTGCTTGGGTAAATAATATTATTTCCATCAGCTGAAATCTACGGTTATCTGCCCTGGTTACACTCCGGAATTCAGATGGTAAAGTATCTAACCAATTATTTATCTCATTGATTATTAAAAACTTTCTTCTTTTGGGCTCCAACGCAAGCACAGCACAGCAGAACTGTATTGTCAAATTAGAAATGTTGGCGTGGCCTAACTCATACCATGCAGTTGGTTTGCTGTTCTTGGTAAAATGTTTGCTGGAGTCGGTCCACTAAAATGTTGCCAGTTTTCCTTGTAAGGAAACGGTGCAAGTTTCCCTGATTAAAGGAAGGGAGATTCCAAAATTTCTTGAAAATATGCACACTTTAAAAGAAACAGAGCAGCTAATGCTAACCAAAGTCTTCACTCCCTGGACCCAAATTTCTCAGCAGTATAAACTCTTCTAAATTTATCTACAGATGAATGTCTTTGGAAGTATTAATTTAAAATATGCAAATTTGAATAAATTTAGGCAAGCTTTACTGAACTTAAAATTGTACATACTAAAAGATTAACACAGTGATGAATTTGAGCATGAATTTATGCCATTTTTATTACCGAATAAAAGTAAAATGTTCCCAGCATAAGCAGAGGGGATGTGGAATATTGACAGTGAGCATAGTTCTACATGGCCATCCTTGGTGGGCAAAATCTGGAATGGAGGCTCCAAAACTTGTATCAGTGGCAACGCTGCAGTTTCATACCACGGTTGAGCTCACTTCCTAAACTCAGCATCCATACAGCTTCCTTTTCCTTTTGTTTTTACAAGCTTGTGGTTCCTGGTTCAGATATGTTATGATCACACTAGTTTCGAAGTGTTACATTTTGTTGACCAATATCCAGATTTGGAAAATTAATCAAATATGATTAACACATTAAAAATGGTCCGTGCTTCTCAGCATTTTAAGTTGTACAAGTTTAAAATATATAGCATGTACTGTACTGACCCGAGTATAGTCCCATGATCGAGTAAAATCCCACCCCTAAGTTTTAGGAAAATTTCAGAAAATTCTAAAGATCCGATTATTATCAAATGCCAAAAAATTGGCCTACACTGACTGCAAAAATTCGGAAACCTATTTTCTTCAAACAACAAACCTTTTAGCCTTGAATTCAAATGATATGCATTTTCCAATACGAAATTCCAGTATATTCCATCTAAAGAATGTTTCTAATGATGTCTGGAACCTTTTTTTAAAAAGTTTGTGAAAAGCATACATTTAAGAGTAAAACACGGCAGAGTGTCAACGATTCAACAGAAGACACTGTTTCTGGTTCAACACTCAAGGCTTTCTACTTCACTCAGACGTGATACTATAATATTTTTCACTCTTTTTCCATATTTCAGTATAAAAAATAACAGGTCACTGAAAATTATTCAGTTTCATAAATTCATGACACAAATAGTTTGGTTGATTTGTTTTCTGAAACTAAAGGAATATTTTGAACAAGGTTGTGTGTAGGGTCAGAGGGCGCCTAATAGGGCAGCATAATTTCACCTTTTTTTCACTTCCTGGTTTTCCATCATGACGTTTCTAACATACAGTATTCAAATTGCTTAAAAAATTAAAATTCCAAATATTTCAAAGACAATTCACAGAAGATTTCATAGTATGATATCCACAATACTCTGAATAAAAAAATATTTAGGTCGGGAGGTCATTGAGGTCGCCAAATCAAATATGGCTGCCGCCAACACACTGATGGCAAATTGGTTCAGTTTTCATGACTATTTTGTTCTTTTTTTGCTAAAAAATCACCAAAGTTACATTATAGTCATTAAAGGAGGATGGTCCGATTTAAGTATATAAAGTTTTCATCTTGATAGAATGGCCTTCACCCAAAAACCCCATCTGTAAAGTTTCTCTCCGATATTTGAATCTGTTTTGATGTGAGAGCTAGAAACGTGATTTTGTGAGCCCCTTAGAGTACTGTGTAAAATTAATATTGGTCGACCAAAATGGAGTACATTTTTGCTCATAACTTCCAAACCAAATATCTTTTAACCCAAAGATTTCACAGAAAAATAGTAGCTTTCTTCTGATACCAAAATTTCGACCACTTCCGGTAAAATCTGGGGTTCTGGGAACGAGGCTATTATCGATTGGGCCATGGACCTTTAATGCATGGTTAGTTACATCACAAAAGATGAAATCTACTTCAGAATGAGGGTGGAAACTACCGAAACTATCGAAAAACGTCATTTTTCCAACTTAAACATTCTGAGTCTTCAAAATTCGGAAGTCATAAAGTGGCTGTATAGTGTATGTGGCGAGTAGGCCAAGAGATTTTCAACTCCAGCTTCGGGCAAGATTCGGGCATTATCCCAAATTTTCAAGGTATTTTCAGCTTAAAAAAGGGTGGGACTATACTAGGGTCAGTACGGTAATATGTCAGCACATTGACAGACAAGAAAGCCACACTGTATAATATCATCACTGGTTGAGACCACACAAAAGAGGGTCGTAGAGGCTCTTTTGACGTCATCTACCAACCCTATGACGTCATCATCAAACAAAACAAAGAAGACGGGTTGTCACTCTGAGGAAGTCCATCGCCCATGATGGACGAAACTGTCAGGTCAGTGTTCAAATTTTGGTTCTGTTTAAAAGAAATTTGTTTCCTAAAAGTAAATTTTGCCCTAACGCAGGGGATAGCATAATAATAATATTAATAATAATAATACATGTTGCCAACATTTGGCATGTTACCTAGCCTTCCTCCATCATATAAAATGCTACATGAAACAACAACAGAAAACCTCAGGCAATTTCATGCTATATTTGTCACATTGTCACACTTTGACGTCACTTTCATATCCACAGACAGGCACCATCAACAAAATTAACATATGCCGGAAAAACAATTTGGTCAATAAAAATTTCATAACAACCAGTATTTTCAATTTAAGATTAAAAGGAAATGGTTCACATGTTCACTGCATTGATCCACTTATGATTGTACAATTACCACTTCTCTTCTGGTCTTAATTTTGTTTTCCAAATTGAGTTTAAAAATATTTTCAATCAGCTGAAAATTTTATGCAGGCAATCTAATCTATAAATTTTAAAAAAAGTAACCACTGAAAATTAACTTTTTCACAAGGATTACTGTATATAATCACTCTCTACTAAATTCCTCTCAATTTAAAAAAAGTAAAGTCTCGTGCCGAGCAAGCTCGTGCGCGGAGTGCCCATCTCTCTTTCCTTAGCGTTTGGGCCAGATTACCTACGTATTATGTTTGCTGTGGGGGGTTCGCCATTCCTCCCGCACAGCGAGTCTGTTACTTTCCCACCATTGAATAATGCTGGTACCCATTTATACACCTGGGTGGAGAGGAGTAATTAAGGTAAAGTGCCTTACTCAAGGGCACAACACGTTGGCCGCAGTGGGACTCGAACCCACGACCTTTGGATTGCGGGACGAGCGCTCCATCCACTGGACCACACGTGCCCTCAATTTTATTTTGATCAAATCGTCAGAAAAATATCCCAAATCATGCCATACATACTTGCAAGTAAACATAAATAATTAACAATAGCAATTGCAAAATTGATGACAGATACTTGCCAGCCTGAAACTGGATTATTTGTGCACAACTCATCCAATATATTGTCATATTAGAAATGAAGACAACCTTTGTAGTTCATGTAAAAATATGTAAAATGGACCACTTTAGCACGACAGTATACTATTTTTCCTACATTGGTGGGTGCAGCCATTCTTCATGGGAGGGCGGCCTAGAAATCCCAATTTTAGACGTCCCCATTGGTTTAACACGTAAAAGCGAAATCTTGATGAAAAATTCTGAATTTTTTATAAGCTGTCAAGGAATGTTTTTCTTATTCCAAAACCATCAGAGCTGAAGAATATACTCCACTGTAACAATTATTTCGGAATTTTTTGGTAAGAATAACGGACGAGGATGAGGTCATACATGTATGTGGGTCATGGGAACACCCATGACCGACCCACATCAAAACACCCAAATTGGTTTGTGGTTTGCACTCTCTCTATATTGCTTTAAGTTCTTTTAATATTTTGGGTGAGTTGCTATAGGCTGTCAACGTCTACCATTCTTCAAACATCAATCTTTTTGTGTCTGGGGCACCATGGTTTTGAAGCTGTTTCCAGATAGTGCTGGCAATGGTTTACAATGGAAATTATAACAGAACAAATCATCCCCTTTTTGACAAATTTCACACTCATGTGATGGGGCACTTACATGTCCTATGGGCAATATGGTAAAAAGAAGGCAATTGATGAATTCCATAAATATATATTGGTTATGAATTGCCAACTCTTCTTAAGCTTCAAAATACACAATTTCAATTTTGAATACTGCCTCCTCTTTCCTCAAAATATGTATTGTATATGTCTGGTGTCTTCCTTTTAAGTTATAGGCTATGTATGTATACTACATAATACTACAGCTACCATTCTGAATATTCACTTAGAATGGCTTAATATATACATATACATTGTATATTGTACACACAGAAAATACAAAATTGCACATTTTCTTACTGATACAATCAAATATGCATATCAAATTACTTAGATTATTTAGACACACATGCATAACTGTAATTCAGGCAATATAAAAATCTCAACTATTTCAAAGTCAGAGAGATGAGGTTATGGATCAGAAAAAGGCCAGTGATGTAGTGGTAAATTTTTTTGCGTATACTCCTTTACGGCGAAAGTTCAAAACACTAAGCTGAAGTCTGCGATGACAAGGAGATTTAGAGGTGATTTACACACAGTCTATGTGCGTATAGCCTAATTACTATTTTTCATGTATACACATGTATAAAACTATAGCCTAATTAATATTTTTCAGGTATACTCACATATACTTAAAAAAGTGCTATGATTTTTTGGCATTATGAGCATATACCCTCCACTACACCACTGAAAATGCGTCTTTAAGAAAAGTCTAAATAAAGACAGTCTATTTATACAATGTACATGTAAAGCCATAAATCATGAATTTGAAAATTTCTTGTATTGGTGAAGTGTCAAAGAAAGAATATCTTTTTTCAGAGCAGCTAAAACAGAACTGCAACAAATACGGTCAAATTTCCATTCCCATTGTTACCATGACAAAATTTGTGCCTTGGCAAAACAAGTAATGGGTTTGAGCACTATGTTTCCGGCCATTAGTCAAATCAATAGATGTATGCTCGAGTAGCACCAACAGATATATGAAACATATCATTTGCAAGTACCTGAGAGAGCTTTTACAACAACAATATGTACCTACCTGGGGATTATGGACCTATTTGACTATGGTACTTTAGGTCTCTCATCAAAGCATATCACACTCACACACTGCTCCTCTGTTGTTTACTGTTATACGGATACCGGGAGGCTACTTCTGGAAATTTGGGGGACAGTGTGGATTGGGGTTTCAACAAGAATTATTCCTCTATAGCAATATCAAAATACCTCTCAGCTTTAGTGGTTAAAAATTCATGCAAAATCTGATAAATCCATTTCCCTCAAATTTAGATATTGGCACAAATAACTATAGCCAGTCAGTAGCGTAACAGGCAGGGGGTTATTGGGGGGCAGGTTGCCACCACAGAAAACTTTGACTAGGAACAAAGCTTGAAAATCATGCTAAAGCAGCCCTTTTTTGCCTGCTCCCTGGGAAATTTTCACCTCAACCATGAAAATCTGCCTAAAAATTACCTCCAAGTGGGAAAATCTGGCTAAAAATTACCTCCAAGTGGGAAAATCTGGCTAAAAATTACCTCCAAGTGGGAAAATCTGGCCCAAAACTTTCAATTTGCCCCCTCTGACTAGTGAACGCTGCTATGCCCCTGTAGCCAGGGTATAAAGGAAATACTGTGGAGATATGCTCTACTTCTACTTCAGTAATTTCAAGAGTTCAACTTGGATGTACATGTAGGGTACCAATTTAAAACCAACATTATATGCAACATGTTGGTCTTATCTCATTTTTTTAAAATGGTGTACATGTAGCCTTGTAGGCACTATCCCTTTTTTGCAGAAAAGCTGTTACCTACCAAGAACCCGTGGTCTTGATAGTTATCTGCCTTTAAAAGTCTTCTTAAGTCGCATCTTTTTCCTAGCTCTTAGTGTTTCTTGCCTTTTTTTCTCCTGTCAGCGCCTTGCCTACTTTGTAAAAGGCGCTCTCTAAGTCTCATTATTATTATTATTATCCCCCCCTTGGATACTTGGATTATGATTGGATGGGGGTGTGAGGCTTGTGGCTTGAAACCCTTACCCATTTCTAAGGGTCATTTGACCCTGGACAGGTACCCAAGTCTAAGGATTTTTCTCAAAATACAGACCCATATCTAAGGATTTTCTTTTAAATATAGACCCATTTTCTGGGTTAATTTTGCTCCTTTCTTTTGCAATGAGACCATTACATTAAAAAGAAAAATCCATATTACTCTGTATATCCAAAATTAGCAGATGACATTGATGATCGCTCCAGGTCATGACCCAGGGTTTGATGTGGTCAGGTCCCAACAGCAATAGTCGAGACAGGTGAGGCAACCATCAGAGAAATGCAAGACATGCATCGGACCAAGTCGATATGAAACCACTGTCGCCAAACCCATGATTTGGCTTACTTTCAGTGGTGTATCTTTGTTGTGCTTCGGTGGTGGGGGGGAGCTCCCTAGGGGTTCATGCCAAAACATGCAAAATCAGCCTATTTTTGGCTATTAGAGCTCCTTTCACCCCCCTCCCCCCCCACACACACACACACCGGTACCCCTCAAAAAGCCGGGTCTGGATACGCTGGTGACTTGCAAAGGCTTACTGTGATGCCAAAGTATTTACTGAAAGGTCTTGGCAACATTTTTAATACAGGTTTTTATGGGACTTGAGGTTTTGCGCTAGACTTTAAAGCAATTTGGGCGACTTTTTGACACCATTTACCATTATTTGGGCTAATTATTTTGTTGCCACCCAACATGAAAATTGGCAAGGTTTTCAGTAGTACTGATGTACTCCAAGCTTTATCAAAGATTCCACAGACCATTGGGTGCTTTAGTTGGAAGGGAAAGAATTTAGTATTCTGCCACCAGCTACGAATTCGACACCGTTAACGGAATAAACCGCATGTTAAGGGTGCCGAATTTAAGTGGTGGCAGAATACTAAATTCATACCGTTGGGAGTTTTTGGAACACTCCCAAGCAGCCTCTAATTTAGCCCTAACCATCTTTTGGTTTCTAGCATATCTCCAGAGAGGAAGGGAAGGGGTAAAGGGGTAGAAGCTAGAGAAACTTGGACATCTGTGGCGGGATTCGAACCCGGGGCCTCCGGCGCACCATTCCCATGAGCAGGGATGGCAAGCCACGAGGGAGTCGCTGGCCCGGCCAGCGATCTCATGCCCATATGAGTGTTGGTACGATGATGTCATCACATCTTTTTGGACTTTTTTGGTGCATTTTCTAACCTCAGCTTATTGAGTTCTAGCGGGTTTTGGTAGGGATAGGTTTAACGACTCGTTGGTAAGTGGATTTTGATAAGTGCAAGGTAAAGTCAGTGAGAAGGTCTTCAGGTATGGAATAAAAATAACCTTGCCATTTGCAGCTCTCCCATTAAGTGCAGCTCAGTATAATTAATATGACATTGAATGTCTAATTCATTCACCACACAGATCCGATATTATTCAATTCTAAACACGTCCCTGAAGTGCAAGTGATATTTTAAAAATAAATGAAAATCCCTTACCATCATCATCTGATTCAGAACCGCCCCCGTCTGCCATGAGGCTGAGCATCAAGGAATTCATGTTACGTCCATGATCAATTTATCTCTCTCTGGTATGCCTCAGACTCGTGGTAAAATTGATCGCAAAAGGCGAAAACTGTGCATACACTTCTAATTGATCGCAAGATCTCACCTGGCGATGTGAGAGAGAAGATAAAGAGAGAGACCGACACACCGGCTGTGCAGTGGTGGTCTGCTCCAAATGGCGTATGCAGTTGTTATGGCATGACCGTCACAAATTAATATTCATACTATCTACCAGTGAACCAAAGCAATCTTCATCAATACGATACTCCTGTAGCTGGAGATGTGATGTTTGTCATCATTCACTGTTGTTATATTTATTCCTAGTACTCTCATTCTTGGTCCCCTGATAACATTCCCCCTTAATTTTTAATTCATAAAGACTAGCTGTAGCTTAAGCCAATTATTGACAACACAGAGTATGGACTTTATTCTCATGTAAATATTAGTATTGATTATAACTGCGCATGTATATAGGTACTAAAGTATTAGGGGCACTGCAATGTATTTTTATCTACTAGTCTTCTGTCAAGACTAACAGGTACCAACCTAGTTAATTGTTGATACAGTAAATGCTTCCAACAATACCTTAATTTCTACATGACAATTTCCATCCTAATTTCTGGTAACTAAAAAGTAAGCTTGGCTATTACTATTGGCTTTTCTCCTGTTTATGAGGCATGGATGAAAACTGAGAAGATTGGGTCAAGTCTAACATATTGTGCCACCTGCATTGACTGTTGGGTGGGACTCACAATGCATAGGCTCCTTGATGGTAGACCATACTATTTATCAGATAGGGATAATGTAATGTCACAAGTTAACCAAAGACCTGTGTATGCTGCCCTCACACTGCAGCTCTTAACTCTCGTCCACCCGCACAAACTGACGTTTGAGTTGCAATACTGCCCTCACAACTTCTATTAAATAGTGAAGTAGGGATCAGTAATCATGCATAATATCTTAATATAAAATGCCTAAGTAATCCTTGTTAGTGTCACGATTTGAGTTATCACACAAGCCTGCAATGAGTGTATTGATTTTCACAATATTCACAAGACTGATCAATTACAAGTTGTGGTGTGTGTGTGTGCATGTGTGTCGTCACAGTGAATATTATAATCTTTCCCAAGTGTTGAAAAAAAAAAAAACATGCGCTTGGCCGGATTCGAACCGGCGACCTCCGTATTACTAGCACAGCGCTCTAACCAACTGAGCTATCAAGACTGGGTTGGTAGAGGATATATATCATCTATAGGGTTAGGTCCGAAAGGTGTCCATCGCTTTCCTAGCGTATAGCATCAGAACGGTATATTTCCATGAATACAACTTATATTTGTTTGAAATTTTAACTACTTAGTTCTCCAGGTAGACAAGGATGAATATTTATCATCTTTCCATGGAGAAGCCAGCGCACCAAGTGTGAAAAAAAAATGTGCGCTTGGCCGAATCTGAACAGCGACCTCCGTATTACTAGCACAGCGCTCTAACCAACTGAGCTATCAAGACTGGGTTGGTAGAGGATATATATCATCTATAGGTGTTAGGCTCCGAAGAGTGTGTGGTTTGTGTGTGTGTGTGTGTACACTAATAATAATACTTGTAATATAGTGAGTTACTTATGAAATACAAGACAACTAAGCAGAGTAACTCAGGTCAGAAAAATAAGATACCTACTGCAGCGAAAAATTCAAACGGTATATCCCCAATTTGGGCACACCATGGAGCTAGAAATAGAAGGAGTGTGGACCCTGGCACTCTAATCCGGTGAAATGGTACTTGAGCCGGTTAAGCTTTTGTTAAGGTCGACGATCTTGAAAGCGAAGGCCACTTGAACACGGCGTTTATGTACATGTATGGTTATGCGCCTCTTCCACGATGAGCCTCTCACTCAAACAATATTTTAACATCGTGCCGTTGACCTTTCACTTGGTGAACGGAAAAAGCACGGTAGAAGAGACGGGGTTTTTGGTCACTTGCTGTAGCAACAGAAACTTCCGGCAAATTTTCAAGTTGTCCATGTTTTCTGAGTAATAAAATACGCGAAAACCCGATCGATGGACGCTTCTATTCACAAAGTACGGGCGATCTAAAGACCGGAAGTTGTTCAGTTTTATGAAATATAGCAAATTCATACCAGAATTATGGCATTTTGCGGGGGTGCACGGGGGGTTTAGAGTAAATGGAGAATGATCGCAAACAGTTTCCCCGTGTGATGGTATATATCACAATGTGCAGAATTGTGCGATTTTCTCACGGAAAACAAAATAAAAATCACCGGAAGTAGTTCATATTTAGAATAAATTGGGCTTCTAAGACTAATGGCAAGTTTGTTAATTAGACATTATTTACATGTAAAATAAAATTAGCACTTATTCTTGGGCTAGGAAGGCATTGATTTAGGTATCATAGTGTATAAGCTCTATATGTATGATCAGAAATTGGGCTAGAAATGCTATGTTGACATGAACTTGTACAGCGGTTCCGTGGCAATGGCAATGTGGTGGTGACATGATCACTGAACGGTGAAGTTCGAATCTCAGCTTTGAAAAATCGTAATGCTCCTTCATCGCGGTTTGACTCATAACCATCATGTTACAATAGAGGCAAGGCTTGTCCACACTCCTTTTATTTTATAGTCCCATGGGACACAGGACACACAAATAAAGGACTCTATGGGACAACAAGATGCCACTTTTAAATTGGAAAGAATGGTATCTTTCAGCAATATAAAAACATGATCGAGTCAAGATCAAAATACGATCATTTATTATTTCAATGAAATATTGTTTAATCCACATTTCTCTTTTAAAAATTCTTTAAAGCAAATCAGTTTTCATAATAGCCTAGGTCTATTGTTCACATGTTACTTTTGTTATCAGTGAGCAAGGTCAACACAGCAGATTTTTTATTATTATCCCATTTAATTTTTTTCTATATGAAGTACCACTATAATCAAAGTGTTTTACACTGACATCTATGACAAAATGTAGGATAATAAAAATATATATATCATGATTTATAACACATTAACAAACACACAAAAAATTATAAGGTCAGTAACGGAAATATTCAATTCATTCTACGTACCTCCCCCTATTTGTACTTAATGGTATAGTCAATAGTGTGCATGAACAAAGGATAAAGCCAGACTATCAATAATGTGCACTGGAGTGTGCTAGTAGGAAGAGGGATCCTTGCAGTTTGCCAGTCCACTGTATGAATATGCTAAGAGGTTGCCTCTCTAAAAAGGAAAAAAAAATAACATTTCTGTCAAGTTTTCACATTTTTTAGCATTGTATTGAATGTCTGCTTAACAGAAATCATCCCTAATCCTATAATACTTGACTAGCCATACGGGCTACATGAAATATAATTCAGATTGCTAAAAATCTATGAAACAATCATGGACTTCATATGGACACTACAGATAAGGGATATTGTATGAGCACCACCACATGACTTTGAACCACCTGCTTCACTATGTTTCTCTGCAATACACGCATAAATCTTTCGCCTTTTTCTAAAGAATTTCGTGCAGCGGAACAAATAGATGAGTCTATAATTATTTTCAATGCTTTACATAGGTAGGAGCTAGCATAAAATACAAAAACAGAACTCAATGAACTACATATTTAAAACTTCTTTCCTTATTAAATGTTCAAAATAGGTTTGTATTTAGTTTACATTGCAATTGATTTATAAAATAAGATACATTTTGTGTTTGTGTCATTATGTACAGCACTTAGATATTTGTTGTAGCACTTCATAAGCAACAATTATTATTGAACAGGACACCAATAATTTCTGTTAAGGACATTTGGTGATTCCTAGCACCTTCACCTTTGTTTATGATTCACTAGATGGAACCCCAGAAACAATGACAAAATTCAGCTGTTCTGACGGTGGGTTTTAATATTATGAAAGCAAATGTCGTATCAGCGCCCCATACAAGAGTGGGTATTTCTGTCCGTTTAGGGACAGAAAAATTCAAATTATGAACTTATTCTAGAGTAGATAAAATCTGCACGTGAGATTAGGCTCTCATACATACTGGGCAATGGTTCCGAGAGTAAAATCGTCAATTTCTTTGAGGATAATAGACTGTGATCCACAAAAATGTCCTTCAACCACTTCAATAAATAACCTGCATAACAAATCCTTATCTTCAGAATGCTTTTTGTGTTTTTTTTTTTCTCTTAAATGAACATAACATTTAAATTTTAGGTTACTTTGAGATCCTCAGTATGTCACCTTATTAACGGTGCTGTTATTTTATGTCTAGTCCAAGTATTGTGGGAATGAAACTTGTGGGTTTGATGGAAGTGGTATGCATATTGACTACGCACTAATATTGACGGTTAACATAAAACAGTAATTTTTGTCACTATCTTGGTAAAAAAAGGATTTGAAGGCTGAAATTTCAGGCCAACAAATGAACAAATACAGCACTTTATTCTGGTATCAAAACTTGGCACTATTATGTTATGTATCTATAGAGCAGGGCACCGTCGCGTTTTTCTGCGTTCTGCACCAACCCTACAGGAACCGCCACCAGACTTTTGGCCACCAAATTAGCTAATTAGGGACGCACTGATTCACAATCGGAGGGGGTTTGGGGATCCAAAAAATTGCAAACTGGAACGCAGGGCAAACCCACACGTCGTGTTTACTATGTGGGAATGGAAACATCCCAACTCTTACGGAGATAAAAATCGTACCCGATCACAAACCTAATTTTTTTAAAAGGCAAGTTTTGTCTCGCTGTTTTCTTGGGCAGCACCTGTCAGAATATTCCATTCACAAGTTCTTCATTCCTAAACTGCCTTTGAAGTTGCCGATGAACTGGGTTAGCCAATCAAAAATCATTACTGACATAAATTTCCATAAAATACAGCTTAACCAATCGGCAAAACAGCAACCATTCTGAAAACAATTTATGACATACTAAGGAGTTTGTCCAGTCTGGCATGCTAGGGAGCCAAAATGGCCAACCGGACATATTAGTGATGTTGGAGTAAAAGCTTTCCTCAAGAATTTCACCCTTTTCAACTTTTCAAAAATGCAAAACCCTTAATTGTTAGTACGAATGTGTTTTCGTTGATGGTGGGCCATGTGAATATATTTCTCAGAGTAAAAACTATTTTTCGGCGATGTTTTCCTAGGCTAGGCTTACAAGTTCTACAGATGAGAATGTAGTACTTGACGGCCTGTGTGAAACCCTTTGTGTATGCGCCTCAAAAATGTTAGGAACTTTGGATGCAAAGGTGAGGAAGGGCAAACTTGAAATAAAATATTCAAAAATATTTAGTGAAAACGTGGGTGGGGATAAAAGTTAGTCATTCTGTCTGCCATTCTTTCTTTGCTTTAACATGTTTCTGTTTGCATTGAGTTCTCTATTCTTATTTTGTTTTGCAATATTGGGAGATTGAGTGACAAGTCTAGATAGGTCCTTTTTGGATTGAAGGTGAATTAAACTAAAAGGTGCACTCCTCAACTGCCGATTCATCATGGAGTGAATTAGTACTCTTCTGATCATGACGTGGAGTAAGGAAGTTATGCCATGGTTCGAGAGTATCAACATTTTTGACCACTTAAATTAATCATATTGGACCACTTGTTTTCTGGTGGACCTTGTTTTCAGACTAAAGGTAGGTTAAGGTGGTCCAATTCTCTTCCACTGGACCCCTTACTTTTCCCATGCAGCGCTACCCCGGGTATAGAGAGAAGCACAATATAGACAACAGAATCTAGACAACAATCCTGGTTGATTGGGTATAAGGAGAGAGTCTCCACTCAACACAAGCAGGCTCCAAAAATAGAATTAGGGGGAAGGCAATTTTGCCCCAATTTTAAAAGGGCACCAAGGCCATTACATGTTAAAGAATAGCAATTTTTTTTTAGGGCACCAAGGCAAATTAGTAGGGCAACCAAGCAATCACAAAAATTATACCCATATCTAAATTGAGATTTCTATTTATTCTTGTCAAACTTATGTTATGATCCAAAAGATTTAAAAAAAAAATTAGTGGTCTGTTGCGTACATATACACAAATCTTCATTAATCGTAAATGGCATGGCAAATTTTTTCATGGGAGTAGCTATGAGTAGAGAGGATTACTGCCTGCGACATTAGTAATGTTGGTATACTGAATGTAGGGAACGGTGGTGGTGGAGTCCAAGACATCCTAAATGTCAATTGTCATTGGTTAACTTGTCAAAATATTTAATAAAAAATTATGAATCTTTTATATTATCAAGCAAATTTCTATTCCAAAAACATCAGAGTGGAAGAGTCGACTCCCATGTATGGGTTATTTTGTGAATTCTAGCAAATAACAGACAAGGTAAGGTGTATATGGGCCCATGCCAACACCCGTGACTGGCCCACATCAAGTGTCAATGTTGGCAACTGTATTTGATGTAATCGCATTTTGTTTCATTTGGGCGAAGTTGCTATATGGAAAGAGGCTTGGCCACCACTGTCTGCTGCGTCGCTGCACTTGTGTGTGCTGCCCTCTAGTGCTTGATGTCTTATGGGTTGTGTACATTGTAATGTGAGAATACAGATATATGTCACACTTTTAATTTTAAAAACTTTGTGGTGTTACATCAGGATCCAAAAAAGGTAATTTTCACCGGGTCTACCAAAAAGTGGTTTACCATAGGCGAATTCTTTGCCCCTATACAAAACTAGAAATTTCAATGTTGTACCAAAGAGGACAGTTCTAAGGCTTAATCCGGACAGAGGGGATATGTTTGATATAAAGCTTTTACACACAGTAACCAAATCAGAAATTTTCACAGTTTTCGGGACCCATAGTTGAAATCTCTCGGTTGCACTTTAATGCCCTTCATGAACCCGCGGCATCCGGGGCGCGAACGCGCGAGAACACGGCGCGAGAACTAACGGGTAAGGTGCAGGGTGTGCCCCCACCAGATAGGAACTTTCTTCAGCCACACTTTTTAGTTTTGTTTAGGAGTGATATCTGATTTTCATGCAGTTGGCTCTCATGGTGGGAAATAAGTAATTTTATAAAAGAGCATTTTAGTGTTATAATAATCCTTTTGATCTGTAAAATGGCAAAATCATCAAATTCACCTATATCCAGATTTTCATACTTTAAACTTATGGCATCATAATGACGTCATATGGGAATGTTGGTACTTATTTGATACCACTGGAAAGAAGACACTCTAAGATATCCCCCGGGGTTTACAGGTAGACAAGAGTCATATGACACACATTCTACTTATTCTGCAAATGGATGAAGGGGATAGTGGGTGTACCATTTTTTTATCAAAGAGGAAAATGTTCGTGCCTTCCTTTGCTTTGTAGTATTTTGTACATGGGTAAATGTCGGTAATGACTATCTGTTAAACATGTTTGTGCATTTTCATCTCCCGCAGACGCAGGACCATGGGGGTGCACTATTGTTAATTTCAGCTTACAGGTTTAATACCTAAACAAAATTGCCAAAAAATTAATCATTTTGTTGATTCAGGTGAGTTGAAAGCCCAGAGAGGCAGCTTCTTGATAGTAAGGTAACAGGCAATATAAAAATGCCACAAAATATGTATTTACAATTAAGGTGGGTGATGGCCCCGAAACCATGTGGCCGACAATTTTATAGACCTTTTGTTCTGGGCCTTAAATTTTCACTGAGTTATATGAGAAAAATGGAAATTTAAATTGATACCAAAATCTCAATTTTACGGAGTGTAAAGTGGGGGACGAAGTTTGTCAATCTTGTCATCTACCTTTGAAGTGAAGCACCAAACTTAATAGTTAGTATAAACATAGAAATTAATTAGCTTAACAGTCTATGCAGGGACTGTGTCTTTTAGAAAATAAAATGCATGAAATAGAATCATGGTTGTGAGAGAGAGAAAAAAAGATGTCACAAGAGGTGGGCCTGACATTTGACCTATACTTTGTCCAGCCAGAACTAAGGAGTGAAGTCATAACTTTCGCGCAGCTATTGTGCATGCGATCGCACACGCTGACTTTGTACGCGGCAGGATACAGCGGCAGCATACTGCGATTCCCACCGTCTAAGGAGCAATGAAAGCTTATGAAGGCACCTCCTTAGTTCGGCCGGACAAATATGAAGGTCTTCATCAAAGGCAAATGGCAAACAGTTGCCTTTGCTGAGATCCTCTAGGATCGAAATGTCCGGCCCCCACTCTAGTATATCCAGTTTACCTACACAGGCTATTGTTGTGGAGAAGCAGTTGGTAACAGCATACTTATTTTAGAAAAAAGATGTACAATTCATTGATTACCAAGTGAAGTAGAAATAAAGCAAAAAACAAGAAACAATTATGTCAAAATTAAATTTTTATATGCAAATCTCTAACATCTGATTAGAAATTGTGAGTTGAAACCACTGGCAGACCCAGGAGGTATTTGGGGGCGCGCGCCCCCCGGTAAATTTTGGTCATTTTTCAGGGCGTGGACCACCCTGGGAAAAGTACGGCCTGTTCCGTTTTGGATAGTAGTAGAAGAAAAAATGGCACTTAATTGGCCCATGGGTCAATGTGTGTGTTACTAAATGTGGTTGACCACATTTGAAGATTTTTGTCCAAGAACATCGAAAGCGAACATTTCCTGGGCCTAATAAAAATATAATAAACTTTCTTCTGATACAAAAATCTAAATGTTTTGAGCGTGTGTATAAAGTGGGTGAGAAGTTGTTATCCCCATTGTGCACCCACTTTCAATACAAAGCTAAAATGCATGAGACTAAGAATACAATATGTGGTCCAGTGGATACGCCAACCGGCTCGTGATCAAAAGGTAGTGGGTTTGAGTCCCGCTGCAGCCAATGTGTTGTGCACTTGGGCACTTTGCTTGCGTCTCTCTGCTCAGAAGTGAAATGGGGAGCTCTTTAGGGAATATCACAATCTTAGTGCTGATAGGCAGTGCGCTAGTTGGCCTAGCAACAAACATTAATGAAGCAACATGATTCTGACAATTTCATGATGGCAGCATATTAATATGGAAAGGCGCTTTGAATTCTCAGGTAAAAGTGTGATATAAATCCTGTGATTATTATTATCATCATCTAGACCAGACCTAAAAACAACTAGACAGAGCTCTACAAGATAAACAGGCCTCCTATAAATTATTAATTAAACAGATGTTTCTCCTGCTACTATTTACTGTGTTTACGGATTGTGTCCAATGCAGAACTTTAACTTGGCTAATAGCCATTTCTATGACATGCAGGACTAACTTCATATTTTGGCATTTTCTAGTATTCTAACCTCATGTCAACACAGCCACTTCTGAAAACAACCGACAGTCTAGCAAAAGCATGCCAAGTAGTTACAAACAACTTACAAAGCCTTAAACCAACTTCCTCCTCCAGATCTAACCAACTAAATGAACTGGTCATCATTCCTCCTCTTGCAATCTTTGAAAGAGAGAACTTCTCCTAACACTGAAATGGAAACTCCTTCACTCAATCTGGAATTCATTTTCTACAGCAGTGCTGTGTGGAACTTATTATCACCATGCAGACATTAGAACATCACCTAATTTTCTACATTTTACAAAGCAGATATGACTCATCTTTACTCAGTTGGTTATTCATTTCAAACCTATCTGTGCTTAAAATAACTATGTTATGCAGATTTAGACACTACACAAATTATTTTTGACATTGAACTCTAGCTGGTGCAATTGCAATGAACCAGAGGATCCTTAAGAAATTGGGATATGCCACTCAATCAGGATAGTGGATGCTACTCGGTGGCCATGTCAATCCACAGTGGCACTGGTGTTGAGGGGATTGTACATGTAGACTGGTACAAAATTATGTAGGGATTGTATGGATACAATATTTGATCAAACTTGCACAGGCAACTTCTAAAATTAATTCTTGATTTTATAATTCCTGTTGTAAATGATTATAACAACATTTTACACAGGGAGAAAGTATTTATCTGGTACATGAACTC